>CM059475.1:1874776-1901079 GCA_030408155.1 Lophura swinhoii
CATTGACACCACACCCCATGGCCACCACCATGCCCCATGGCCACCACCATGCCCCATGGCCCCATAGCCACTACACCCCATGGCCACCACGCCCCATGGCCACCACCATGCCCCACGTGCCCCATGACCACTACACCCTATAGCCACTATGCCCCATAGCCACCACACCCCATGGCCACCACCATGCCCCATAGCCACCATGCCCCATTGACACCGTGCCCCATGGCCACCACGCCCCATAGCCCCATAGCCACCACACCCCATGGCCACCACCATGCCCCATGGCCACCATGCCCCATAGCCCCATAGCCACCACGCCCCATAGCCACCACACCCCATAGCCACCACCATGCCCCACGTGCCCCATGACCACTACACCCTATAGCCACTATGCCCCATGGCCACCACACTCCATGGCCACCTGCCCCATTGCCCACGCACCCTATGGCCCCCATACCCCATCATCGTCCCCATACCCCATCATGGCCACCGTGCCCCATTGTCACCACACTCCATGGCCACCTGCCCCATTGCCCATGCATCCCATGGTTCCCACACCCCAATCATGGCCCCCACACCCCACCATGGCCCCCACACCCCATCATGGCCCCTAGAGCCCATCATGGCCACCGTGCCCCATGGCCACCGTGCCCCATTGTCACCATACTCCATGGCCACCATGCCCCATTGCTCATGCGCCCCATGGCCCCTACACCCCATCACGACCCCCATACCCCATCATGGCCCCCACACCCCATCATGGCCACCGTGCCCCATGGCCCCCACACCCCATCATGGCCCCCACACTCCATCATGGCCCCCAGACCCCATCATGGCCACCGTGCCCCATTGTCACCACACTCCATGGCCACCTGCCCCATTGCCCATGCACCCCATGTCCCCCATACCCCATCATGTCCCCCATACCCCATCATGGCCCCCATACCCCATCATGTCCCCCACACTCCATCATGGCCCCCAGACCCCATCATGGCCACCGTGCCCCATTGTCACCACACTCCATGGCCACCTGCCCCATTGCCCATGCGCCCCATGGCCCCCATACCCCATCATGGCCCCCATACCCCATCATGGCCACCGTGCCCCATTGCCCATGCGCCCCATGGCCCTCACACCCCATCATGGCCCCCACACTCCATCAAGCCCCCATACCCCATCATGGCCACCGTGCCCCATTGTCACCACACTCCATGGCTACCTGCCCCATTGCCCATGCGCCCCATGGCCCCCATACCCCATCATGGCCCCCATACCCCATCATGGCCACCGTGCCCCATTGTCACCACACTCCATGGCCACCTGCCCCATTGCCCATGCGCCCCATGGCCCCCATAGCCCATCATGGCCCCCATCCCCCATCATGGCCCCCATACCCCATCATGGCCACCGTGCCCCATTGCCCATGCGCCCCATGTCCCCCACACCCCATCATGGCCACCATGCCCCATTGTCACCACACTCCATGGCCACCTGCCCCATTGCCCATGCGCCCCATGGCCCCCATACCCCATCATGTCCCCCATAGCCCATCATGGCCCCCATACCCCATCATGGCCACCGTGCCCCATGGCCCCCACACCCCATCATGGCCCCCATACCCCATCATGGCCCCCATACCCCATCATGGCCACCGTGCCCTATTGTCACCACACTCCATGGCCACCTGCCCCATTGCCCATGTGCCCCATGGCCCCCACACCCCATCATGGCCCCCACACTCCATCATGGCCCCCATACCCCATCACGACCACTGTGCCCCATTGTCACCACACTCCATGGCTACCTGCCCCATTGCCCATGTGCCCCATGGCCCCCACACCCCATCATGGCCCCCATCCCCCATCATGGCCCCCATACCCCATCATGCCCACCGTGCCCCATTGTCACCACACTCCATGGCCACCTGCCCCATTGCCCATGCGCCCCATGGCCCCCATACCCCATCATGGCCCCCATACCCCATCATGGCCACCGTGCCCCATGACCCCCACACCCCATCATGGCCCCCACACTCCATCATGGCCCCCAGACCCCATCATGGCCACCGTGCCCCATTGTCACCACACTCCATGGCCACCTGCCCCATTGCCCATGCGCCCCATGGCCCCCATACCCCATCATGTCCCCCATACCCCATCATGTCCCCCACACCCCATCATGGCCCCCATACCCCATCATGGCCCCCATACCCCATCATGGCCACCGTGCCCCATTGTCACCACACTCCATGGCCACCTGCCCCATTGCCCATGTGCCCCATGGCCCCCACACCCCATCATGGCCCCCACACTCCATCATGGCCCCCATACCCCATCATGACCACTGTGCCCCATTGTCACCACACTCCATGGCTACCTGCCCCATTGCCCATGTGCCCCATGGCCCCCACACCCCATCATGGCCCCCATCCCCCATCATGGCCCCCATACCCCATCATGGCCACCGTGCCCCATTGTCGCCATACTCCATGGCCACCTTTCCCATTGCCCATGCGCCCCATGACCCCCACACCCCATCATGGCCCCCAGACCCCATCATGGCCACCGTGCCCCATTGTCACCATACTCCATGGCCACCTTCCCCATTGCCCATGCGCCCCATGGCCCCCACACCCCAATCATCGCCCCCACACCCCATCATGGCCCCCGCACCCCATCATAGCCCCCATCCCCCATCATGGCCACCGTGCCCCATGACCCCCACACCCCATCATGGCCCCCACACTCCATCATGGCCCCCATACCCCATCACGGCCACTATGCCCCATTGTCACCACACTCCATGGCCACCTGCCCCATTGCCCATGCTCCCCATGGCCCCCATACCCCATCACGGCCCCCATACCCCATCATGGCCACCGTGCCCCATTGTCACCACACTCCATGGCCACCTGCCCCATTGCCCATGCGCCCCATGGCCCCCATACCCCATCACGGCCCCCATACCCCATCATGGCCACCGTGCCCCATGGCCCCCACACCCCATCATGGCCACTGTGCCCCATTGTCACCATACTCCATGGCCACCTGCCCCATTGCCCATGTGCCCCATGGCCCCCATACCCCATCATGGCCCCCATACCCCATCATGGCCCCCATACCCCATCATGGCCACCGTGCCCCATCATGGCCACCGTGCCCCATTGTCACCACACTCCATGGCCACCTGCCCCATTGCCCATGCGCCCCATGGCCCCCATACCCCATCATGGCCCCCATACCCCATCATGGCCCCCATCCCCCATCATGGCCACCGTGCCCCATTGCCCATGCACCCCATGGCCCCCACACCCCACCATGGCCCCCACACCCCATGGCCACTCAGCAGCGCCCTCCCCCCCCCTCCTCCCCCAGCACCACTTTTCCGCTCTCCCCTCCGCAGCATCACCTACAACGGCTCCATGGACAGCCCCGTGCCGCTGTACCCCACCGACTTCCCCCCATCCTATGAGACCGTCATGGGGCTGCGGGGTGACAGCCAGGTGGGGGTGACACCCGGGTGGGGGTTGACGGGGGTCACCGAGCCCATTCCCTCCATTGGGTGGGTGGGTGGGTGGGTGGTGGGGGGGGGGGGGCTGTCCGTGCTGCTCCCTGAGCCCCCCCACCCCCCCCCACCCCGCAGGCTACGCTCTTCGAGTCGCAGCTGACCGAGGGCTCGCATGGCTGCACCTGCGACCGCGTCCCCTCCATCGTGTTGAGTGGGGAAGGTGAGAAGTGGGAGGGTGGGGGGCAAGGGGAGAGGGGGGGTGGGGGACAGGGTGGGGACAGGGCATGGCCAGAGTGGGGACAGGGGATAGGAAGGATGGGGACAGGGGAGGGCAGGATGGGGGTAGAGCGTGGCCAGAGTGGGGTCAGGGTTAGGGACAGGGGACAGGAAGGATGGGGACAGAGCTGGGGACAGAGGCAGGTAGGATGGGGACAGGGCTGGGGACTGGGGACAGGCAGGATGGGGACAGGGGAGGGCAGGATGGGGATAGAGCATGGCCAAAATGGGGCCAGGAGGGCTGGGGACAGGGCTGGTAATGGGACATGGGCTGTATAGGGTCAGGGCTGGGGGTGGAGGACAGCAAGAATGGGGACAGGGTTAGGGGCAGGGGACAGGAAGGATGGGGACAGGGCTGGGGACAGGGGACAGGAAGGATGGGGACAGGGCTGGGGACAGGCGGGATGGGGATAGAGCATGGCCAAAATGGGGCCAGGAGGGCTGGGGACAGGGCTGGCAATGGGACATGGGCTGTATAGGGACAGGATAAGGCCAGGATGGGGACAGGGTTGGGGACACCCAGGATGGGGACAGAATTGGGGCCAGGGGACAGGTGATATCAGCATGAGGACAGGGCTGGGGACACCCAGGCTGGGGTCAGGGCTGGTGATGGGACATGGGCTGCATAGGGACAGGATAAGGCCAGGATGGGGACAAGGTTGGGGACACCCAGGATGGGGACAGAATTGGGGACAGGGGACAGGTGATGTCAGCATGGGGACAGGGTTGGGGACACCCAGGCTGGGGACAGGGCATATCCAGCATGGAGACAGGATTGGGGACAGGGGATGGCCAGGATGGGGACAGGGTTGGGGACAGGGCTGGGGACACCCAGGATGGGGACAGAACTGGGGACAGGGGACGGACGATGTCAGCATGGGGACAGGTTTGGGGACACCCAGGATGGGTACAGAACTGTGGACAGGTGATATCAGTATGGGGACAGATCTGGGGACACCCAGGCTGGGCTCGGGGCTGCCCACGTTCTGCACACACAGCCCACAGCCGGGGGGCTCAGAGCCGCTTCCCACCCCCCCCCCTCACCCCCTCCCCCACCCCAACCCCGCACACCCCGCTCGTTTCCCCCACCGCATCGCCGTCCCCGCAGCCTCCACGGACAGCGCTTCGTTGCTGACGTCGGACGCCGCGGAGCTGCCGGCGGACAGCAGCAGCCCGTCGGAAGATTCGTGCCTCCTCGAACCTCCCGGTTCGGCCCGATCCGTCGATTACGTTTTATTCCGTTCGATCCAACGAAGCCGGGCCGATTATTGTCTGAGCGTGGACTGCGTCCGTTGCAGCCACCACGGGAGGGGTCCCAGGGGTCCTTTCGAAGACCCCCCCCAACCCCGAACGCGGGGCGGTCGCTCTTTTTCTTGTTCTACCGCCGAACCGCGGAGCGACGGAGTTTTGCCGGGGGGGGCGGCGACCCACAGCTGTAACCGCTTGGAGCGGTTGGTGAGGGGCGGGGGGGGGCCGTGTTTACCCGAAGTGAGGCTCAGAGGGGGTCGTGGTGGTGGTGCGGGGGGGGGTGGGGGGGGGGACGGGTGCTGGACGCCCCTTCCAAGGGCGGAGGAACAGCGAAGCTTCGTGCCCCCCGTCACCCGCCCCGACTTTGGGATCGAGGCCGCTGCTGAGATCGCACAGCGATCCCGGAGCTGCGATGCTCAGAGATAACGGTACGGGGGGGTGGGTGGGGGGAGGACTGGGGGGGGGGGGGAGCACCCCACCCTGAGGGGGTTCGGTGGCTTCCTATGGGGATGGGAGGGATGGGAGAGGGGGAAGGGTTGGGGGGGCGGTTGGGGAGACCCCCCCCCGAGGGGTTTGGAGGGTTTCCTATGGGGATAGGTGGGATGGGAGAGGGGGCAGGGGGGGTTGAGGTGACCCCCCCCCCGCTTTGAAGGGGTTGGAGGGTTTCCTATGGGATGGGAGGGATGGGAGAGGGGACAGGAGGGTGGGGGAGGGGGGTGGACCCACCCCCGAGGGTTTGGATGCTTTCCTATGGGGATGGAAGGGATGGGAGAGGGGGCAGGGTTGGGGGGGCTGTTGGGGAGACCCCCCCCCGAGGGGCTTGGAGGGTTTCCTATGGGGATGGGAGGGATGGGAGAGAGGGAAGGGGGGGGAGGTGGTCTCCCCCTCCCTTGAAGGGGTTGGAGGGTTTCCTATGGGAATGGGAGGGATGGGAGGGGGGGGGGCGTTGGGGTAGACCCCCCCCCATTGAAGGGGTTGGGTGGTTTCCTATGGGGTTGGGGAGTGGGGTGGACCCCCCCTGAGAGGGTTGAAGGGTTTCCTATGGGGATGGGAGGGATGGGAACAGGGAAAGGGGTTGGGGGGGGATTGGGGGGGCTGAAGAGACCCCCCCAGCGGTTTGGAGGGTTTCCTATGGGGCTGGGATGGATGGGTGAAGGGGGGGGGCGAGGAGGGGCTGCTCGGTTATGGGGTGGGGGGGGGGGAGTTTGGCTGCGCATGGCTTTGGGGTCGGGAGGGGTGGATGTGGGTGCGGGGGGGGTGATGGGGGCTGTTTGGGGCCGTTGTGTGGGATGGGGGGGGAAAACAAGGGGAGGGTTCGCCACCTCAAGGCGATCCTTCTGCCCCCCCCCCCCCGCAGATTTCAGGGATGTTCTTTATACCAAAGCAATGGAGGACGCCGTGTCCACTTTCTCTGCGGATACAGGTGGGGGCACTGGGATGTACTGGGAGAGATGGGAATGGGGGAAGGGGATGGGGGGAAGGGGTTGGGGAGACCCCCCCCCCCCCCGGGGGGGTTTGGAAGGTTTCCTATGGGGGGGCTGGGAAGGATGGGGGAAAAAGGGAGGGATGGGAACAGGGAAGGGGGGGGGAAGCAATGCTGATATGGGGCCGGTGCTGCCCCTTTTGGGGCCGGGATGATGGGGACCCTCATAGCCAGGGGCTGGGGGGGTTGGGAGTGAGGTGGGGGGGGGGTTGTGGGTGGGTAGGGGGGGGTACTGGGGGGGTCATCGCCCCCTGCCGTCTCCCCGCAGTGCCGTACTCTGAGCTCTGCCCTCTGCACCGCCCGCCCCGCGATCCCCCCCCGCTGCTCCGCGCCGCTTCGATGGGAAAAAACAAAGCGTTGCCCCCCCCCAAAAAGACCCCCGCCCGTTCTTTGGGGGATCTGAAAGTTTGTCGGGGTTTGGTCGCACGATTCCTGCACCGCCCCAAGCACGGCGTGCACGGTCACAAGCAGGTGGGTCCCATAACCCCCCCCCCCGACCCCAATCCATCCATCCATCCCATGTTTTTTTTTTTTGGGGGGGGGTCCCACTTTCCCACGCTGTCCCTTATGGCGTTGCAGATTCCGGGGGGGGCACAGGAAGGGATTCATTTGCGAAGCTGCGGGGATTTGAGCTCCACGTCGTCCCTTCGCCGCCTCCTGTCCGCCCGGCGCCGACCGCGGAGCCTCAGCGGGAGCTGCAAAGAGAGCGCGCTGTGATGGGGGGGGGCTTTATTAGGAGGGGGGGGGGGCTTTTTTTGGGGGGGGGGGGGCAACGGGACATCACGTGACGTCCCCGTATCCCCGCCCCCACGCTGGGTGCCCCCCGCTCCCGTTCTGGCCGTTCCCACCCCCCCCGAACACAACCCCCCCCCCCGACCCTACAGCGGTGCCGTCCCATCCCACCCCCTGCGCTGGCCGTGCCCCTCCCCAACCCGTGGCTGCCCGCTGTCCCCATACCGGCCGTGCCTTGTCCCCAGTCCCGTCCCTATACGGACCGTCCCGACCCCATACCGGCGGTTCCGACCCCATACCGGCGGTTCCGACTTCACACCGTCGGTTCCGCCCCCATACCGGCCGTGCCGACCCCACACCGTGGGTTCTGACCCCATACCGACGGTTCCGTCCCCATACCGTCGGTTCCGTCCCCATACCGGCCGTGCCCACCCCACACCGTGGGTTCCGACCCCATACGGGCGGTTCCGACCCCACACCATCGGTTCTGTCCCCATACCGTCGGTTCCGACTTCACACCGTCGGTTCCGTCCCCATACCGGCCGTGCCGACCCCACACCGTGAGTTCCGACCCCATACGGGCGGTTCCGTCCCCACACCGTCGGTTCCGTCCCCATACCGTCGGTTCCGACCCCATACGGGCGGTTCCGACCCCACACCGTCGGTTCCGACCCCACACCGTCGGTTCCGACCCCATACGGGCCGTCTCGACCCCACACCATCGGTTCCGTTCCCATTCCGGCCGTGTCGACCCCATACCATCGGTTCCGTCCCCATACGGGCGGTTCCGACCCCATACGGACCGTGCCGACTCCATACCGTCGGTTCCATCCCATACGGGCGGTTCCGACCCCATACCGGCGGTTCCGACCCTATACGAGCCGTCTCGACCCCACACCATCGGTTCCATTCCCATTCCGGCCGTGTCGACCCCATACGAGCCGTGCCGTCCCCATACCGTCGGTTCCGTCCCATACGGGCGGTTCTGACCCCATACCGGCGGTTCCGTCCCCATACCGTCCATTCCGACCCCATACGGGCGGTTCTGACCCCATACCGTCCATTCCGACCCCATACCGTCGGTTCCGACCCCATACGGGCCGTCTCGACCCCACACCATCGGTTCCGTCCCCACACCGGCCGTGCCTTGCCCCGGTTCCGTTCCCATACCGGCCGTGCCGTCCCCATACCGTCGGTTCCGACCCCACACCGGCCGCGTCCCCCTCTTTGCCCCCCGTTTCTGTGCCCCCCCCCCCACACACACGAGGTCCCGGTCCCGGTTCCGATCCCGGTGGGGGTTCGGGTTGGATCCCGGTCGGTGCGCGGTGCTTCGCTATAGAACCGAATAAAATTCTCCGCCCGCCCCGACGGCACCGGAAGGGAGAAATGGGGGGGAGGGGGGGTGAAGTGTGGGGGGGCGGTCAGCTGACTGCGGAGGTCACGTGAGCGTCTGGGCGTCCTCGGTTGCGGCGGAGGGTGCGGGGAGAACCGGGAAGGGCGGCGGGGCGGTGAGTGCGGGGTGTTGCGGTGCGGAGGCGGGCGGAGGGCGCGGCGGCGGCGGCGGGGTGGAACGGGACGCGAACCGGGCCGGTTCGGCTGCGTTGTGCAACGGGGGGCGGAGGGGGGGGGATGGAGGGAGCGTCCGGTACCGGGGGGGGGGAATGGGAACGGGGGGGAGGGGAGGTGATGGGGGGGGTTGTGGGGGATGGGGGGGGGATGGGGGGGTTATGGGGTGGGTATGGGGTGAATATGGGATATGGGGTGGTTATGGGGTATGGGGTGGATATGGGGTGATGGAGGGGTTGTGGGGGATGGGGTGGGTATGGGGTGATGGAGGGGTTGTGGGGGATGGGGTGGGGATGGGTTATGGGGTGGTTATGGGGTGGTTATGGGGTATGGGGTGGTAATGGGGTGATGGAGGGGTTGTGGGGTATGGGGTGGTTATGGGGTGGTTGTGGGGTATGGGGTGGTTATGGGGTGATGGAGGGGTTGTGGGGGATGGGGTGGGTATGAGGTGGGTATGGGGTATTGGGTGAGTATGGGATATGGGGTGGTTGTGGGGTATGGGGTAATGGAGGGGTTGTGGGATATGGGGTTGTTGTGGGGGATGGGGTGGTAATGGGGTGAGGGGTGAGTATGGGGTATGGGGTGGGTACGGGGTGATGGAGGGGTTGTGGGGTATGGGGTGGTTATGGGGTGGGTATGGGGTATGGGGTGGGTATGGGGTGATGGAGGGGTTGTGGGGTATGGGGTGGGGATGGGCTATGGGGTGGGGATGGGGTGATGGAGGGGTTGTGGGATATGGGGTTGTTGTGGGGGATAGGGTGGTAATGGGGGATGGAGTGGTAATGGGGTGAGGGGGTGGTAATGGGGTGAGGGGGTGGTAATGGGGTATGGGGTGGGTATGGGGTATGGGGTGGGTATGGGGTGATGGAGGGGTTGTGGGGTGGTTATGGGGTATGGGGTGAGTATGGGGTATGGGGTGAGTATGGGGTATAGGGTGGGTATGGGGTGATGGAGGAGTTGTGGGGTATGGGGTTATTATGGGATAATGGCGTGGGGATGGGATATGGGGTGGGTATGGGGTGATGGAGGGGTTGTGGGGTATGGGGTGAGGTGGTAATTGGGTGGTTGTGGGGTATGGGGTTGTTATGGGGTGGGGATGGGGTATAGGGTGGATATGGGGTGATGGAGGGGTTGTGGGGTATGGGGTGGTAATGGGGATTGGGGTGGGTATGGGGTGATGGAGGGGTTGTGGGGGATGGGGTGGGGATGGGGTGTGGGGTGAGTATGGGATATGGGGTGGTTGTGGGGTGGTGGAGGGGTTGTGAGCTATGGGGTGGGTATGGAGTGATGGAGGGGTTGTGGGGTGGTTATGGGGTATGGGGTGGGTATGGGATGATGGAGGGGTTGTGGGGTATGGGGTGGTTGTGGGATATGGGGTGGGGGTGGGGTGGTAATTGGGTGGTTGTGGGGTATGGGGTTGTTATGGGATATGGGGTAGTTATGGGGTATGGGGTGGTAATAGGGTATGGGGTGGATATGGGGTGATGGAGGGGTTGTGGGGTATGGGGTTGTTATGGGGTATGGGGTGGTTGTGGGCTACGGGGTGGTTGTGGGGTATGGAGTGGGGGTGGGGTAGTAATGGGGTATGGGGTGGTCATGGGGTGGTTGTGAGGTGATGGGGTGGGAATGGGGTATGGGGTGGGTACGGGGTGATGGAGGGGTTCTGGGGGATGGGGTGGGGATGGGGTGATGGAGGGGTTGTGGGGGTACGGGGTGGGGTGGTTGTCGGGTATGGGGTTGTTATGGGGTTTGGGGTGGTTGTGGGGTGATGGGGTGGGGATGGGGTATGGGGTGATGGAGGGGTTGTGGGGGGTGGGGTGGTAATGGAGTATGGGGCGGTTATGGCGTGGTTGTGGGGTGATGTGGTGGGGATGGGATGATGGAGGGGTTGTGGGCTATGGGGTGGTTGTGGGGTATGGGGTGGGTATGGGATGATGGAGGGGTTGTGGGGTATGGGGTGGGGATGGGGTAATGGGGTGAGTATGGGGCATGGGGTGAGTATGGGGTGATGGAGGGGTTGTGGGGTATGGGGTGACTGTGGGGTGTGGGGTGGGCGTAGTGTGATGCGGTAGTTACGGGGCGATAGCGTGGTTATGGGGTGGTTATGGGGCAATAGTGGTGATGGGGCAACGCAACCCTGCTGCCTTGTCCCCGGAGGGCCCCACACGCAGCACTGGGAGGTGCCCACGGGGTGGAACGGGGTCAACGCCGTGCCGTCATCCGCCCCATCCGCTCCGTGACCTCGGGTTGAGCAATGGGACGGGACGGGACGGGATGGGACGGGATGGGACGGGATGGGATGGGATGGGATGGGATGGGATGGGATGGGACGGGACGCAGCACATCGCCATCGCAGCTGTGCGCATCGGGTCCGGGAAGCAGCGCTGCGCTGTGCGAGGGGCTGCCCTTAAAGCCGCCGGGACGAGCCGAAGTGTGCCGGGACCGCCCGAAGTGCCGCCGGGATCGCCCGAAGTGTTGCCAGGACGAGCCGAAGTGCCGCCGGGACCGCCCGAAGTGTAGCGGGTCGACCCGAAGTGCCGCCGGGACCGCCCGAAGTGCCGCCGGGACCGCCCGAAGTGTGCCGGAACGAGCCGAAGTGCCGCCGGGACCGCCCGAAGTGCCGCCGGGACCGCCCGAAGTGTGCCGGAACGAGCCGAAGTGCCGGCGGATGCACGTGGGGACCCCCGGAGCCGCCATGTGGGCCGTGCTGTGTTGGGCGCTGGCGCTGCGGGCGCTGCACGGCGCTGCGGGTGAGTGCGGGGTGAGTTTTGGGGTCTGCGGCGCCCCCCCGTTCCCGTCCCTCCGTCCGTGACGGCGGCGTCCCCGCAGGCGGCCGGCCCTGCAGCCCCAAATGGTTCGGGCGCGACGCCATGGTGTGTGTGTGCAGCGCTGCCTACTGCGACGCGGTGGAGCCGGTGGTGCTGCCGAGCGAGGGCGGCTTCGTGAGATACGAGAGCAGCAAAGCTGGGAAGCGGCTGCAGCGCAGTGAGGGGAGCTTCCAGCGCAACGTCAGCGCCCCGGGTACGGGGGGGGGGGGGGGTTGGCTATGGGGTGGGGTGGCTGTAGGGTCGGTTGGCTATGGGGTGAGGTGGCTGTGGGGTCGGCTATGGGGTGGGATGGCTATGGGGTCAGTTGGCTATGGGGTGGGGTGGCTGTGGGGTGGGATGGCTGTGGGGTTGGCTACAGGATGGGTTGAGTGTGGGCTGCATTGGCTATGGGGTGGTTTGGTTATAGGGTGAGTTGGCTGTGGGGTGGGATGACTATGGGGTGGGGTGGCTATGGGGTCGGCTATGGGGTCGGTCGGCTGTGGGCTGGGATGGCTATGGGGTCAGTTGGCTGTGGGCTGGGATGGCTGTGGGCTGGGATGGCTGTGGGGTCAGCTACAGGATGGGTTGAGTGTGGGCTGCATTGGCTATGGGGTGGTTTGGTTATAGGGTGGGTTGGTTGTGGGGTGGGGTGGCTATGGGGTGGGATGGCTATGGGGTGGGATGGCTATGGGGTGGGGATGGCTATGGGGTGGGGATGGCTGTGGGGTCAGCTACAGGATGGGTTGAGTGTGGGCTGCATTGGCTATGGGGTGGGTTGGTTGTGGGGTGGGATGGCTATGGGATGGGATGGCTATGGGGTCAGTTGGCTGTGGGGTGGGGTGGCTATGGGGTCAGCTATGGGGTGGTTTGGTTATAGGGTGGGTTGGCTGTGGGGTGGGTTGGCTGTAGGGTGGGGTGGCTATAGAGGTCTGTTGGCTATAGGGTGGGATGGCAATGGGGCCGGTTGACTATAGGGTGGGCCAGGTGCTGCCCCACAGGTTCCATTCCCACCCCACAGACCTGCTGCTGACGTTGGACACCACGCAGCGCTTCCAGAAGATCAAAGGCTTCGGCGGCTCCATCACCGACGCGGCCGCCATCAACATCCTCTCCCTCCCCGATGCAGCTCAGGATCACCTCCTGCGCTCCTATTTCTCCGAGGAAGGTGCGGAGCTGTGGGCTGCCCACCTCACGGTGCCACCCTGGGGACACCCACCTTGGTGTGCCCACCCTTGGTGTGCCCACCCTGGGGACGCCCACCCTGGGGATGCTCACCTCTTGGGTGCCCACCTCAAGGTGCCCACCTTGGGATGCCCACGTCGAGGTGCCCACCTCAAGGTGCCCACCTTGGGATGCCCACCTTGGGGTGCCCCCCTTGGGGTGCCCACTTCGAGGTGCCGACTTCGGGATGCTCACCTTGAGGTGTCCACCTTGTGATGCCCACCTTGTGATGCCCACCTCAGGGTGCCCACCTTGGGATGCCCACCTCAGGGTGCCCACTCTGGGATGCCCACCCTGGGGATGCTCACCTCTTGGGTGCCCACTTTGGGGTGCCCATCACGAGGTGCCCACCTCGAGGTGCCCACTTTGGGATGCCCACCTTGTGATGCCCACCTTGTGATGCCCACCTTGTGATGCCCACTCTGGGACGCCCACCCTGGGGATGCTCACCTCTTGGGTGCCCACCCTGGGGTGCCCACCTCGAGGTGCCCACCTTGTCATGCCCACCTCGGGATGCCCACCTTGAGGTGCCCACCCTGAGGTGTCCACCTTGTGATGCCCACCTCGAGGTGCCCACTCTGGGATGCCCACCCTGGGGATGCTCACCTCTTGGGTGCCCACCTCTTGGGTGCCCACCTCGAGGTGCCCACTTTGGGATGCCCACCTCAAGGTGCCCACCTTGTCATGCCCACCTCAGGGTGCCCACCTTGTCATGCCCACCTTGTCATGCCCACCTTGTCATGTCCACCTCGGGGTGCCCACCTCAGGGTGCCCACTTTGGGATGCCCACCTCGAGGTGCCCACCTCGAGGTGCCCACCTTGTCGTGCCCACCTCGGGATGCCCACCTTGTGATGCCCACCTCGTCATGTCCACCTTGAGGTGCCCACATCGATGTGCCCACCTCGAGGTGCCCACTTTGGGATGCCCACCTTGTGTTGCCCACCTCGGGGTGCCCACCTCCCCCCCCCCCGGTGCTCCCTGCAGGGCTGCAGTACAACCTGGTGCGCGTCCCCATGGCCAGCTGCGATTTCTCCCTGCACGCCTACACCTACGACGACGTCCCCGACGACTTCGAGCTGCGTCACTTCGCTCTGCGGGACGAGGACACGAAGCTGAAGGCGAGCAGGGGGACATCGGGGGGGCGACGGGTGGAGGGGGGATAAAGGGGGGGGGGCTGAGCCGTGCCGTGCCCCCATTGCAGATCCCCCTCCTGCGCCGCGCTGCCGCCGTGGCCAAGCACCCGCTGTCCATCTATGGCAGCCCGTGGACGGCCCCGGTGTGGATGAAGACCAGCGGGTCCTTCGTGGGGAAGGGGACGCTGAAGGGGCAGGCGGGGGGCAAATACCACCGTGCCTGGGCCAAATATTTCGTCAGGTACCACGTGGAGGGGGGGTTGGGGACGAAGGGTGACACGGATGCTCCCGGCACGGCCAACGTCCCCAAGCTCCCCGCTGCAGGTTCCTGGATGAATACGCCAAGCACAACGTCACCTTCTGGGCGCTGACGGCGGAGAACGAACCCACGGCCGGGTTGATCAATAATTACCCCTTCCAGTGCCTGGGTTTCACGGCCGAGCAGCAGCGGGATTTTATCGCCCGCGACCTCGGCCCGGCGTTGGCCAACAGCTCCCATCGCGGCGTGCGGCTCATCATCCTGGATGACAACCGACTCCACCTCCCGCACTGGGCCAAAGTGGTGAGGGGTGGGGTGCTGGGGGCTCTGCTGGGGAGGAGGAGGTTGGGAAATGGGGGCGGGGGTTGGTTGGGGATCTTTGGGCACGGTGGGGCAGTGGTTGGAGTCGGTGGTCTTGGGGTCTTCTCCAGCCTTAATGGTTCTTTGGGCAGGCATGGCGGGATGGGATGGGATGGATTGGGATTGGGATGTTTGGGCACGGTGGGGATGGGTTGGAGATCTGTGGGGGCACAATGGGATGGGTTTGGGTTGGGATGGATGGGATTGGGGATCTTTGGGCATGGTGGGATGGGTTGGGGTTGGAGATGGATTGGGATTGGGGATCTTTGGGCACGGTGGGATGGGTTGGAGTTGTGGATGGATTGGGATTGGGGATCTTTGGGCACGGTGGGTCAGTGGTTGAGTCGGTGGTCTTGGGTCTTCTCCAGCCTTAATGGTTCTTTGGGCAGGCATGGCGGGATGGGATGGGGATGCATTGGGATTGGGGGTCTTTGGGCACGGTGGGGTGGGTTGGGGATGGATTGGGATTGGGGATGTTTGGGGCACAGTGGGATGGGTTGGGGTTGGGCATGGATTGGGATGAGGATCTTTGGGCATAGTGGAATTGATTGGGGTTGGAGATGGATTGGGATTGAGGATCTTTGGGCACAGTGGGATGGGTTGAGGTTGGAGATGGAATCGGATTGAGGATGTTTGGGCACGGTGGGATGGGTTGGGGATGGATTGGATTGGGGTTCTTTGCGCACAGTGGCATTGGTTGGGGTTGGAGATGGATTGGGATTGGGGATCTTTGGGCATGGTGGGATGGGTTGGAGTTGTGGATGGATTGGGATTGGGGATCTTCGGGCACGGTGGGTCAGTGGTTGGAGTCGGTGGTCTTGGGGTCTTCTCCAAGCTTAATGGTTCTTTGGGCAGGCATGGCGGGATGGGATGGGGATGGATTGGGATTGGGGATGTTTGGGCACGGTGGGGTGGGTTGGGGTTGGAGATGGATTGGGATTGGGGTCTTTGGGCATGGTGGGATGGTTGGGGGTGGGGTTGGATTGGGATTGGGGGTCTTTGGGCACAGTTGGATGGGTTGGGGTTGGAGATGATTGGGATTGAGGATCTTTGGGCACGGTGGGTCAGTGGTTGGAGTCGGTGGTCTTGGGTCTTCTCCAGCCTTAATGGTTCTTTGGGCAGGCATGGCGGGATGGGATGGGATGGATTGGGATTGGGGATGTTTGGGCACGGTGGGGTGGGTTGGGGTTGGAGATGGATTGGGATTGGGGGTCTTTGGGCACGGTGGGATGGGTTGGGGGTGGGGTTGGATTGGGATTTGGGATCTTTGGGCACAGTTGGATGGGTTGGGTTGAGATGGATTGGGATTGGGGATGTTTGGGCACGGTGGGATGGGTTGGGGTTGGAGATGGATTGGGATTGAGGATCTTTGGCATGGTCGGATGGGTTGGGGTTGGGCATGGATTGAGATTTGGGATCTTGGGCACGGGTGGGATGGGTTGGGGTTGGAGATGTTAATCGGATTGAGGATCTTCGGGCACTGTGGGATGAATTGGGAGATCTGTGGGGCACAATGGGATGGGTTGGGGTTGGAGATGGATTGGGGTTTGGGATCTTTGGGCACGGTGGGATGGGTTGGGGTTGGAGATGGATTGGGATTGGGGATCTTTGGGCACAGTGGCATTGGTTGGGTTGGAGATGGATTGGGATTGGGGATCTTGGGGCACAGTGCGATGGGTTGGGGTGGGCTGTGATCTTAGAAATAATTTCCAACCTTAACGATGCTCACAGTGGTCGTGGGTTGGTGGTTGGACTCGATGACCTCAGAGATCATCTCCCACCTGGGGGGCTCCGTATCCCATGGGTGTGCACCGATGGCACAGCTTGGTGGTCGCACTCGATGATCCCCCCCCCCTTGCAGGTCCTGGAAGACGAGCAGGCGGCTCGCTACGTCCACGGCATCGGCATCCATTGGTACCTGGATTTCATCGGCCCCATCCAGGACACCGTGGTGCCCACGCACGAGCTTTACCCAGATATCTTCATCCTGGCCACGGAAGCCAGCGTGGGCTCCCATTTCTGGGAGCGGGACGTCATCCTGGGCTGCTGGGAGCGGGGCAACCAATACAGCCACAGCATCCTGACGGTGCGGCCGCGTGGGACCCCCGTCCCCCAATCTCCCACCATCCCCACCCCCAAAGTTTGGTGGGCGACCGCGTTTGTGCCGCTCCGTTGCAGAACCTGAACAACTACGTGACGGGTTGGACCGACTGGAACATGGCTCTGGATTTGGAGGGGGGGCCAAACTGGGTGAAGAATTACGTGGACAGCCCCATCATCGTGGATAGCAGCCAGGGCGTCTTCTATAAGCAACCCATGTTCTACCACATGGGGCACTTCAGGTGGGGCTGGGACCCCCAGAATCTCCCCCCCCTCACCTTCCAGCACCCAAGCTGTAACCCGCAGCAATAGGAACGGGGCAGCGGGGGTTCACCCCACCCTTGGGTGCAGCCTTGGGTGCAAACCCCGCTTTGCCATGCAGTAAATTCATCCCGAGGGCTCCCAACGCGTGGGGCTCATCGCTTCCAAAAAATCCAAGAAAACCCCCCTGGAATACGCAGCCTTCCTGCGCCCTGATGGGGCTGCTGTGGTGGTGGTCCTCAACCGGTGAGCTCCGTGTCCCCCCCCTCATCCATGGGCAGCACCCAGACCCCCCCCCATCCACCCCCCATCCATGGGAGCACCCAGACCCCTCCCCCCATCTACAGGTGCACCCAGACCCCCCCCTTCGATGAGGAGCACCCAGACCCCCATCCACCTCCATCCATGGAGAGCACCCAGACCCCCCCCATCCATGGGGAGCACCCAGACCCCCCCCCCCATCCATCCATAGGTGCACCCAGACCCCCTCCTTCTATGAGGAGCCCCCCCATCCATCCATAGATGCACCCAGACCCCTCCCCCCATCCATAGGTGCACCCAGACCCCCCCTTCTATGAGGAGCACCCAGACCCCCCCCATCCATGGGCAGCACCCAGACCCCCCTTCTATGAGGAGCACCCAGACCCCCCCCATCCATGGGTGCACCCAGACCCCCCCCCTTCGATGAGAATCACCCAGATCCCCCCCCCATCCATGGAGAGCACCCAGACCCCCCCCCATCCATCCATAGGTGCACCCAGACTCCCCCATCCATGGGAGCACCCAGACCCCCCTCCCATCAATGGCTGCTCCCAATGATGACCCCTCTCTCCTCCTCGCCCCCCCCAAATCCCCCCCCCTTTCCAGGTCCCCCCAAAACGTCACCTTTGGGTTGGCTGACACCGTGGGGCTGCTGGAAGCCGTGGCTCCAGCCAACTCCATCCAGACCTTCGTGTGGCGACGGCGGTGAGGATGGAGAGGATGGAGCTGCCCGCAGGGTCGGGCTGGGGGGGGAGGTGGAGGGGGGGGGGCAATGTGGGGCTGGGGGGGGGGCACCGGTGGCCCCATTGGGGGGGGGGGGAATCGTATAAATTGTGAATGCTGCTAAGTGCAAAACAAAAGGCTGCTTTGAGGCTGTGTTTGTGGTGCGAGGGGAAGAGCTGCGTCCCTCCTGTGCTTGATGGGGGGGTCTGGGTGCACCCTTGATTTGGGGGGGGGGTCTGGGTGCTCCTCATATATAGGGGGGGTCTGGGTGCTCCCATGGATGGGGGGAGGGGGGGGTCTGGGTGCTCCTCATGTGGGGGGGGGGAGGTCTGGGTGCATCTATAGATGGGGGGGGCTGGGTGCTCCCCATGGGTGAATGGGGTGGGGGTCTGGGTGCTCCTCATATATGGGGGGGGTCTGGGTGCTCCCCATGGACTGGGGGGGGGGGGATCTGGGTGCACCCATGGATGGGGGGAGGGGGGGGTCTGGGTGCTCCCCATGGATGGGGGGCAGGGGTCTGGGTGCACCCATATATGGGGGGGGTCTGGGTGCTCCCCATGGATTGGGGGGGGGGGGGGGTCTGGGTGCACCCATGGATGGGGGGAGGGGGGGGTCTGGGTGCTCCTCATATATGGGGGGTTCTGGGTGCTCCCCATGGATGGGGGGGAGGGGTCTGGGTGCTCACCATGGATGGGGGGGAGGGGGCTGGGTGCTCACCATGGATGGGGGGGAGGGGGGGGGTCTGGGTGCACCCATATATGGGGGGGGTCTGGGTGTTCCCCATGGATGGGGGGGATCTGGGTGCACCCATGGATGGGGGGAGGGGGGGGGGTCTGGGTGCTCCTCATATATGGGGGGGGGGTCTGGGTGCTCCCCATGGATGGGGGGCAGGGGTCTGGGTGCACCCATATATGGGGGGGGGCTGGGTGCTCACCATGGATGGGGGGGGGGGGGGTCTGGGTGCACCCATGGATGGGGGGGGCCTGGGTGCTCCTCATAGAAGGGAGGGGGTCTGGGTGCACCTATGGATGGATGGGGGGATGGGTCTGGGTGCTCCCCATGGATGGGGGGGGGATCTGGGTGCTCCTCTTAGAAGGGGGGTCTGGGTGCACCCATAGATGAGGGGGGGATCTGGCTGCTCCTCATATATGGGGGGGGGGGGGGGTCTGGATGCACCATGAATGGGGGGGGGGGGGCCTGGGTGCTCCCTATGGATGGGGAGGGGGAGGGTGCTGGGTGCACCCATGGATGGGGGGGGGCGTCTGGGCTCCCCATGGATGGATGGGGGGGGGTCTGGGTGCACCCATAGATCGGGGGGGGGAAGGGATCTGGGTGCACCCATAGATGGGAGGGGGCTGGGTGCCTCCACGAGGGTGGATGGGGGGGGGGGGGGTCTGGGGGATCCTCATGTATGGGGGAGGGCTGGGGATCCTCATAGAAGGGGGGAGTCTGGGTGCTCCCCGTGGATGGGGGGGGGGATGGGGGAGGGGTCTGGGTGGTCCTCATAGAAGGGGGGGTCTGGGTGCTCCTTATAAATGGGGGGGGGTCTGGGTGCTCCCCATGGATGGAGGAGGGCTCTCAGTACAGAGGACTGAACCCCCCTCTTTCCCCCCCAACTCATCCCGTGTGCCCCACGCACCCCACAGACCCCCAAAGTTTGGGGTGCAGGGCACCACCCCCCCCCATATTGCCCCCCCATTTCCTTACCGACCCCCACGTACCAAAGTCCTCAGAAGGCCGGTTGGGGCTCTGAACCCCCCCTGCTCCATGGGGGGGGGGGGGTTCAGCCCCGTGCCCCCCCCCGCTTATGGGCAGTGATGCTCTATGGGCACAGCTCTGGCTGCCCTCACCCCTCTGTCCCATTGCACGGCCCCCATCGCCCCCCATCCCTCTTCCCCCCCCCGTGCCCCTTTGCCCCCCCCATCCCCATCTGCCCCCTTTGTACCCCCCCTTCCCCTCCCCATCCCCATTTGCCCCCTCTGTGCCCCTCCAGCCCCTGTGAACCTTCACCCCCCCATCCCTTTTCACCCCCCCATCCCTTTTCACCCCCCCCATCCCTTTCACCCCCCTGTGCCCCCCCATCCCCATTTGCCCCCTTTGTACCCCTTCCCCCCCAGTGCCCCTTTGCCCCCCCATCCCCATTTGCCCCTCTGTGCCCCTCCAACCCCTGTGAGCCTTCACCCCCCCATCCCTTTTCACCCCCCTGTGCCCCCCCATCCCCTTTTGCCCCTTTGTACCCTTCCCCCCCTTCCCCCTGTGCCCCTTTGCCCCCCCATCCCCATTTGCCCCCTCTGTGCCCCCCAACCCTATGAACCTTCACCCCCCCATCCCTCTTCCCCCCCAGTGCCCCTTTGCCCCCCCATACCCATTTGCCCCCTTTCTACCCTTCCCCCATGCCCCTTTGCCCCCCCACCCCCATTTGCCCCCTCTGTGCCCCCCAACCCCTGTGAACTTTCACCCCCCCATCCCTCTTCCCCCCCCGTGCCCCTTTGCCCCCCCATCCCCATTCGCCCCCTTTTCCCCCATTGCTCCTTTGCCCCCCATCCCCATTTGCCCCCTCTGTGCCCCTTCATCCCCCACCCCCTGTGCCCCCCCATCCCACATCACCCCCTTTCTTCCCCTTTATCCCCCACCCCATCACCCTCCTTTACCCCCCCCGTGCCCTTTGACCCCATCCTCCCTTCACCCCCAATTCCCCCCCCATCTCCCTTCACCCCCTCAGTGCCCCCCCCCACACCCCCCCTACATCACAGGGGGTTTTGCTCCCCCCACCTCCGGAGGAGCCCCCATCCGCAGCTCCGGGGATTCAATGGGATTCCCAACACCTCCCTATGCTGAGGCGTTGCCCCCCCCCCCGGCTCTCACTTTTCCTGCTGGCGAGAAGCTCTTATCAGCCCCTAATTGATAAGGATGAGCTCCCAGCTGCCCCCGCACTGCAGCAAAACGTGGGGTCCAAGGGGATTTATGGGATGGGGGGTTGATGGGACGGGAGGGTTTATGGGATGGGGGGCTGCTGACCCCAAAACGGGGGAGGGAAGGGATGCAGTGGATAAGGGGCAGCGCAGCTCGGCTGCAGAGGGATGCAGCTGATCAATCAACCCTTATCCCAAATTGGGGTTAATTAGTCGGGGTGTAACGCCGGGCTGGGAGCTGAGTCATGGCAGGAGGTGGGAGTTGTGGGAAGAGGGAGGGGGCAGCAGCTCCGTTTGTGCTGTGTGTGACCCAATCCCGGTCCTAATCCTAAAGCCAAGCCAGCCCTGACCTCAACCCCTTTCCTGGGGTCAGCGGCCCCATGGCTCAGCACTGGGAAGATACATGGGATGGAGCTGTGCCCCATAGCTATGGGATGATGCTGTGCCCCATAGCCATGGGATGGAGCAGTGCCCTATAACTGTGGGATGGTGCTGTGCCCCATAGCCGTGGGATGGAGCTGTGCCCCATAGCCGTGGGATGGAGCTGTGCCCATTGGTGTGGGATGGAGCTGTGCCCCATAACTGTGGATGAAGCTGAGCCCCATAGACATGGGATGGACCTGTGCCCTATAACCATGGGAAGGAACTGTGCCCCATAACCGTGGATGGAGCTGTGCCCCATAGCCGTGGGATGGAGCTGTGCCCCATAGCCATGGATGGAGCTGTGCCCTATAACTGTGGATGGAGCTGTGCCCTATAGGCATGGGATGGAGCACTGTGGGATGGAGCTGTGCCCTATAACTGTGGGAAGAAACTGTGCCCCATAGCTATGGATGGAGCTGTGCCCCATAACCATGGGATGGAGCTGTGCCCCATAACCATGGGATGGAGCTGTGCCCCATAGGTGTGGGATGATGCTGTGCCCCATAGGTGTGGGATGGAGTTGTGCCCATAGGTGTGGGATGGAGCTGTGCCCCATAACCATGGGATGATGCTGTGCCCCATAGGTGTGGATGATGCTGTGCCCCATAGGTGTGGGATGGAGCCGTGCCCTATAACCCTGGGAAAGAACTGTGCCCCATAGCTATGGGATGATGCTGTGCCCTATAACTGTGGGATGGAGCTGTGCCCCATAACCATGGGAAGGAATTGTGCCCTATAACTGTGTGAGGGTGCTGTGCCCCATGGTGTGGGATGGAGCTGTGCCCCATAGCCGTGGGAAGGAACTGTGCCCCATAGCCATGGGAAGAAAACTGTGCCCCATAGGCAGGGGATGGAGCTGTGCCCCATAGGCGTGGGATGGAGCTGTGCCCCATAGCTGTGGGATGGGAGCGCCGTGCTCTGCTTGGAGCCCCCCTATAGGGCAAAGCGGGACCCCATCAGCGATGCCGAGCGGTTCTATGGGGCGTCCCGTGCGCATCCCACTGCGGGCGCATCGTGGTGCTGGATCGGGGGGCACCGGGGGGGGGGACGGGGGGCACAAACAGCCCCCGCCCCATTTTGGGCAACGCCTCCAGGTGCCGCTGCGGACCCCGGACGGCGTCTGCGGGTTAAAAAGGGAAACGTGGGTCGGGGGCAACCGCTGCGGGAGCGCCGCGTCCCCAATTCCGTCCCCAGGGCGCTGCGGGGTGACGGGGAGCGGGGCTGGAGAGGGCGAGGAGGAGCCCAGGGGGTGGGAGGGGGTGTGATGAGCTGGGGAGGTCTGAGCTGCGCTTAAAGGCGGAGTGGGAACCCGCAGCGAGGAGGAGCTGCGGGTGGGTGCGGGTGGGGACCGACGGGACGGGGCGCATCGCCATCGGGTCCGGGAAGCAGCGCTGCGCTGTGCGAGGGGCTGCCCTTAAAGCCGCCGGGACGAGCCGAAGTGTGCCGGGACCACCCGAAGTGCCGCAGGGGTCGCCCGAAGTGTGCCGGGACGACCCGAAGTGCCCCCGGAACGACCCGAAGTGTGCCGGGACGAGCCGAAGTGCCGCCGGGACGAGCCGAAGTGTGCCGCGATCGCCCGAAGTGCCGCCGGGACCGCCCGAAGTGCCGCCGGGACCGCCCGAAGTGCCGCCGGGACCGCCCGAAGTGCCGCCGGGACCGCCCGAAGTGTGCCGGAACGAGCCGAAGTGCCGGCGATGCACGTGGGGACCCCCGGAGCCGCCATGTGGGCCGTGCTGTGTTGGGCGCTGGCGCTGCGGGCGCTGCACGGCGCTGCGGGTGAGTGCGGGGTGAGTTTTGGGGTCTGCGGCGCCCCCCTGTTCCCCTCCTTCCCTCCGTCCGTGACGGCGGCGTCCCCGCAGGCGGCCGGCCCTGCAGCCCCAAATGGTTCGGGCGCGACGCCATGGTGTGTGTGTGCAGCGCTGCCTACTGCGACGCGGTGGAGCCGGTGGTGCTGCCGAGCGAGGGCGGCTTCGTGAGATACGAGAGCAGCAAAGCTGGGAAGCGGCTGCAGCGCAGTGAGGGGAGCTTCCAGCGCAACGCCCCGAGCTCAGGTACCGCTTTGGGGTCAGCGTGGACCCGTCGGGGCTGGGAAAGACCTCTGGGACCCATCCCACTGTGCCCGAAGATCTCCAATCCAACCCATCCTCAAACCATCCCATCATGCCCAAAGATCCTCAATCCCAATCCATCCCCAACCCCAACCCATCCCGCCATGCCCAAAGATCTCCAATCCGAGTCCATCCCCAACCCATTGCACCGTGCCCCAAAATCCCAAATCCCAATCCATCCCCAACCCATCCATCGTGCCCAAGATCCCCAATCCCAATCCATCCCCAACCCCAACCCATTGCACTGTGCCCAAAGATCCTCAATCCCAATCCATCCCCAACCTCTTCCACCATGCCCCAACACCCCCAATCCCAATCCATCTCCAACCCCAACCCCTTCCACCATGCCCCAACACCCCCAATCCAATCCATCCCCAACCCCAACCCATCCCACAGTGCCCAAAGATCCCCAATCCCAATCCATCCCCAACCCCAACCCATCCCACTGTGCCCAAAGATCCCGATCCCAATCCATCCCCAACCCCAACCCATCCCACCATGCCCAAAGATCCCCAATCCCAATCCATCCCCAACCCCAACCCATCCCATTGTGCCCAAAGATCCCCAATCCCAATCCATCCCCAACCCATCCCGCCATGCCCCAAAATCTTCAATCCTATGGGGTTGATTGGCTATGGGGTGGATGGCTATAGGTTGTGTTGGCTATGGGATTTATGGTTGTGGGCTGCATTGGCTGTGGGGTTGATTGGCTATAGGTTGGGTTGGCTATGTGGTCAGTTGGTTATGGGGTGGATGGCTGTGGGGTGGGTTGGCTATGGGGTCAGTTGGTTATGGGGTGGGATGGCTGTGGGGTTGGTTGGCTATGGGGTTGATTGGCTATAGGTTGGGTTGGCTGTGGGGTTGATTGGCTACGGGGTGGGATGGCTATAGTTTGGGTTGGCTATGAGGTTGATTGGCTATAGGTTGGGTTGGCTATGAGCTGGGTTGGCTATGGGTCGATTGACTATGGGGTGGGATGGCTATGGGGTCACTTTGCTATGGGGTCAATTGACTATGGGGTGGGATGGCTATAGGGTGGGATGGCTATACGTTGGGTTGGCTATGGGATTGATTGGCTATCGGTTGGGTTGGCCATGGGGTCGGTTGGTTATGGGGTGGGATGGCTATGGGATCGGTTGGCTGTGGGGTTGATTGGCTACGGATTGGGATGGCTACAGGGTCGGTTGGCTGTGAGGTTGGTTGGCTACGGGGTGGGATGGCTATGGGATGGGATCAGTTGGCTGTGGGGTCGATTGGCTATAGGATGGGTTGGCTATGAGGTCGGTTGGCTGCGGGGTGGGATGGCTATGGGCTGGGTTGCTTATAGGGTGGGTTGGCAGTGCGGGGACCCTTCAGCACAGCCGTGCTGCCCCACAGATCTGCTGCTGACTCTCGACGTCTCCACGCGGTTCCAACGGGTGAAAGGTTTTGGGGGGTCTCTGTCCGATGCTGCTGCCCTCAACATCCTGGGGCTGCCCAGCCGGCTCAGGAAATGCTCCTCCGCTCCTACTTCTCCGACAGCGGTCAGTGCTGATGTGGGGCCGGCCCTCCAGCATCCCTCCAGCATCCCTCCAGCATCCCTCCAGCATCCCTCCAGCATCCTCCAGCATCCCTCCAACGCCCCTCCAACGCCCCTCCAGCATCCCTCCAACATCCCTGCCATATCCCTATTGTATCCCTGCCATATCCTCTTGTTTCCCTGCCACATCCCTGCAGTATCCCTACCGTATCCCTATCATTTCCCCGTTGTATCCCTGCCTTTTCCCTATCACATCCCTGCCGTATCCCTATTGTTTGCCTATCGTATCCCTGCCGTATTTCTGCTATATCCCTGTCCTGTCTCTGCCACATTCCTGCCATATCCCTATCGTTTCCCCATCGTATCCCTGCCACGTTCCTGCCATTTCCCTGCCACATCCCTATCATATCCCTGCCATATCCCTGTTGTTTCCCCATCATAACCCTATCATATCCCTGCCGTATCCCTGTTGTTTCCCCATCATATCCCTATCATATCCCTGCCATATCCCTGTTGTTTCCCATCATAACCCTATCATATCCCTGCCGTATCCCTGTTGTTTCCCCATCATATCCCTATCATATCCCTGCCGTATCCCTGTTGTTTCCCTATTGTATCCCTGCCATATCCCTATCCTATCCCTGCTACATCCCCGCCACATCCCTATTGTTTCCCTATCATATCCATGCCATATCTCTATCAAATCCCTGCTGTATCCTGTCGTATCCCTGTCATATCCTTGCCATATCCCTATTGTTTCCTTATCCTATCCCTGCTGTATCTCTGCCATATCCTATTGTTTCCCAATTGTATCCCTATCATATCCCTGCCGTATCCCTGCCGTATCCCATCATATCCCCATCATATTCCTGCTGTATCCCCATCATATCCCTGCCATATCCCTGCCGTATCCCCATCATATCCCTGCCATATCCCTGCTGTATCCCCATCATATCCCTGCCATATCCCTGCCGTATCCCTGCCATATCCCCATCATATCCTGCCATATCCTGCCGTATCCCTGCCATATCCCCATCATATCCTGCCGTATCCCTGCCGTATCCCTGCCGTATCCCCGCCGTCCCCCAGCCCCAATTGCTGCCCCGGTGCCGTTTGATGCCATCCCACCCCGCAGGGATCGAATACAACCTCATCCGCGTCCCCATGGGCTGCAGCGATTTCTCCACGCGTCCCTACAGCTACGACGACGTCCCCGATGACTTCGAGCTGCGGCACTTCGTGCTGGCCGAGGAGGATCTGAAAATGAAGGTGGGGGGGTCGGGGGTAGGGGGGGGTCGGGGGGATGTAAGGGGGTCGGGGGGGTCAGGGATAGGGGGGTCAGGGATGTAAGGGGGTCGGTGGTGTGGGGGGTGGGGGATGAAAGGGGGTCGGGGGTTTGGGGG
>CM059475.1:1901179-1930109 GCA_030408155.1 Lophura swinhoii
TCTGGACCCTCTCCAACAGCTCCCTGTCTTTCTCGTCCTGGGACCCCCAGCCCTGGACGCAGTGCTGCAGATGGGGCCTCACGAAAGCAGAGCAGAGAGGGACGATCGCCTCCCTGTCCCTGCTGGCCACCCCTCTGCTGCTGGAGCCCAGGATCCATTTGCTTTCCCAGCTGTAATCACACCCTGCTGCCTCACGTTCAGCTTTTCACCCCTCAGGACCCCCAGGTCCTTCTCTGCAGGGCTGCTCTCCATGGCTGCTCCTTCCAGCCTGTATCAGTGCCTGGGATTCCTCCAGGCCAAGTGTCAAAGCTGCGGTGTCCCTGCAGGCTCTGTGTCCCTGGATCTCTGCGCATCTGCATTCCTGTGTCGCTGCATCCCTGCTGAATCTGCACCCCTGGGTCCCGTGTCTCTCTGTGTCCCTGCCAGCTCTGCACCCCTGGCTCCCTGCATGTCTGTGTTCCTACATCCCTGGGTCCCTTCCATTTCTGCATCCCTGCAGCCCCAGATTCCTGAATCTGGGTCCTGAATCCCTGCATCCCTGCCAGCTCTGCATCCCTGCATTTCTATGTTCCTGCATCCCTGGGTCCTTTCCAGCTCTGCATCCCTGCAGCCTCGGGTCCCTGCATCCCTGCCAGCTCTGCATGCCTGCATTTCTATGTTCCTGCATCCCTGGGTCCTTTCCAGCTCTGCAGCCTCGGGTCCCTGCATCCCTGTCAGCTCTGCACCTCTGCATCCCTGCTCCCTTCCAACCCTGCATCCCAGCAGCCTCGGATCCCTGCATTTCTGTCTCCCTGAATCCCTGCAGCCGTGTGTTCCTGGCAGATCTGCATCCCCACGTCCCTGCACCCCTGCATCCTTTCCAGCTCTGCATCCCTGCAGCCTCGGATCCCTGCATCCTTGCTGGCTCTGTACCCCTACAGCCCTGCATCCCTGCCAGCTCCATGACCCTGCATTCCTGCACTCCTGTATCCCTGCAGCCTCAGATTCCTGCATCCTTGCTGGCTCTGTACCCCTACAGTCCTGCATCCCTGCCAGCTCTGCATCCCTGCAGCCTTGGATCCCTGCATCCCCGCCAGCTCCATGACCCTGCACTCCTGCATCCCTGCAGCTCTGCATCCCTGCACTCCTGCATCTCTGCATCCCTGCAGCCTCAGATTCCTGCATCCCTGCTGGTTCTGTATCCCTACAGTCTGCACCCCTGCAGCCTTGGATCCCTACAGTCCTGCATCCCTGCCAGCTCTGCATCCCTGCAGCCTTGGATCCCTGCATCCCTGCCGGCTCCATGTCCCTGCCAGCTCTGCATCCCTGCAGCCTCGGATCCCTGCATCCCTGCACTCCTGCATCTCTGCAGCCTCAGATTCCTGCATCCCTGCATCTCTGCATCCCTGCAGCCTTGGATCCCTGCATCCCTGCAGCTCAGTTCCCGTGTATCCCCACATCCCGCAGCAGCACTGCGTGCAATGCCAGCATCCCCACGCAGCGAGCGCTGAGGATGAGGATGAAGATGAAGGCACAGCACAGGAGCCAGCAGCCGGGGGTCCTCGCGCGTGTGTCCGCCCCACGCTTTACACCACGGGCCGCTCCATAGGGTGCAAGGGTCTTTGGGGTCTCTGTGCCCCACATTTCCCCCCCCCTCCCCATCTCCAGGTCCTTGGCAACGCCACGGCCGCTCGCTACGTGGCCGGGATCGGCGTCCATTGGTACCTGGACAGCATCGTTCCCGCACGCTGCAGCCTGGCGGCCACGCACCGCCTCTTCCCGCACCACCTCCTGCTTTACACCGAAGCGTGCAGCGGTTTCCTCACCCTCGCTTTCCCGTTTCTCTGGGTTGCTGGGAGCGCGGGGTCAGCTACAGCCACAGCATCCTATCGGTACGGTCCCCCTCCCCCCCTTTCCCCCTCCCGGACCCCCACGGCAACGCGTTCAGCCCCAACCCCCCCCATCCCCCCACCCCCATTAAGGTGCTGAACAACTTCGTGGCCGGATGGACCGACTGGAACCTGGCTCTGGATTTGGAGGGGGGGCCCAATTGGGTGGAAAATTACGTGGACAGCCCCATCATCGTGGATAGCAGCCGGGGCGTCTTCTATAAGCAACCCATGTTCTACCACATGGGGCACTTCAGGTGGGGCTGGGGGGGTCCCGGCGGTGGGAAATCCCCGCGACCCCCCCCCTCATCCCCGTCCCGTTGCGGTCCCGCAGTAAATTCATCCCCGAAGGCTCTCAGCGCGTTGGGCTGCGCGTCGCCCGGCGCTGCGTTTTGTGTCGCCTGGAGCACGTGGCGCTGCTGCGACCCGACGGGGCGGCCGTGCTGGTGGTCCTCAATAGGTCGGAGGGGGGGGCTGGGGGGGGGGCAGGGGTTGGGGGTGGGTGATGGGGGCCGGGAGGGGTCCGGGGGGAGGGGGGTGGGTGATGGGGGCTCAGGGGGTGATTGGGGGGGGAGAGGACAATTGGGGGGGGGGAGTGGGTGATGGGGGCCGGGAAGGGGGGGTCCAGAGGGGGTCCGGGGGGAGGGGGGGGTGATGGGGGCCGGGAAGGGGGGGGGTGGGTGTTGGGGGCTCAGGGGGTGATTGGGGGGGGAGAGGACAATTGGGGGGGGGAGTGGGTGATGGGGAGCCGGGAAGGGGGGGGTCCAGAGGGGTCCGGGGGGGGGGGGGGTGATGGGGGCTCAGGGGATGATTGGGGTGGGGGGAGGGCGTTTGGGGGGGGGGAGAGGGTTAGGTGGGGGGGGAGTGGGTGATGGGAGCCGGGAAGGGGGGGTGGGTGATGGGGGTCGGGGGGGGTTGGTTGATAGGGGCTCAGAGGTGATTGGGGGGGGGAAAGGGGAACGGGAGGGGGGGTCAGGTGGGAATGGGGTGATTGATGAGGGCAGGGAGGGGAGGGGAAGGGGGTGGGGGGGGCCGGAGGAGGCCCAGGAAAGGGGGAAGGGTGGGTGATGGGGGCTCAGGGGGTATTTGGGGGGGGAAGGAGGGGAGATGGTTGGTGGGGTCTGGGGGGGGGGGTCTGGGGGGAGTTGGGGTGGGTGATGGACAGAAGGGGGGGGTGGTTGATGGGGGCCGGGGGGGGGGAGAAGTGATTGGGGCCGAAGTGGGCTGGGTTTGGGGGGGGGGGGGGTTGAGGGTGGTTGGGTTTGTGCCCATTGGGATTTGCCCCCCCCGCGCCCCCCCCCCAGGTCCTCCCGCGATGTCTCCTTCGGGATCCGGGACCCATCGATGGGTTTCATTGAGGCCGTGGCTCCGGGCAGCTCCATCCAGACCTACATCTGGCGGCGGCGGCGGCAGTGATGAACTGGAGGGGGGGGAGCGTGGGGAGGGGGTGTGGAGGAGGGGTCCCAACACCCCCCCTCCAACCCCTCCCCCCCCCATCCCATACAAACCTCCTCTCATTCTCCTTCTGTGCCACTAAACGGGGACCCCCCCCCCCGTCGGCCCCCAATTCCTCCGTTCACACCGAGGGCTGCGGCCTCACACGCGCACACACCGTGTGCCCCCCCCCCGCCCCCCCCCCCCATCCCCGCACGGCTCTCAGTCCCGCACGTGGCTCCCCGTTCTCCTCCGCGTGTTCCCGCACTCCGGCCGCCAAATAAAAGCCTGACGCGCTGCCGCGGAATGCGGCTCTTCCGTCATCCTTTCCCTCCGTTCCGCTCTCGGGGGGTCGGAGCCGCACCATCACCCCCCCTCTCCTCCCCCCCTTACTCACCACACCCCTCCTCGTCCTCCTCCTTCCCCCCCCCCGGGGGTTCGTTTCGGGGTTTCCGTCGCTTTCTGCGGCGTTGCACGGAGGCTGAACGTCTCCACATCGGGATTCCGTCTCATGCAGCCGCTGCCACGTCCCGCAAATGCAGCGCCGGCGGAGCTCCGGCTGCCCCGACCCGTCTGGGATCGGGAGCGGCCACCCCACCCCACCCCATCCCATCCCATTCCATCTTATCCCCATCCCATCCCGTCCCCGTCTCAACCCCATCATCCCCTCCCATCGCATCCCGTCCCATTTCATCCCCCTCCCATCCCCATCCCGTCCCAATCCCAACCCCCATGCCCGTCCTCTCCCATCCCGTCCCCATCGCGGTCCCCATCCCATTTCATCCCCGTCCCGTCCCGTCTCCCTCCCGTCCCCATCCCAACCCCCATCCTGATCCCCGTCCCATCTCCATCCCCGTCTCGTCTCCTCCCGTCCCCATCCCAACTTCCCATCCCGTTCCCCTCCCATCCATCCCCATCTCCTCCCATCCCATCCCCGTCCCCATCCCAACCCCCATCCTGGTCCCATCCCGTCCCCATCCCATTTCATCCCCGTCCCGTCCCGATCCCATCCCCGTCTCGTCTCCTCCCGTCCTCGTCCCCATCCCAACCCCCCATCCCGTTCCCCTCCCATCCCATCCCCATCCCAACCCCCATCCTGATCCCCTCCCGTCCCCGTTCCCTCCCATCCCATCCCATTTCACCCCCATCCCCTCCCTCCCCTCCGGCTCTCCCTGCCTCCCGCTGGCTCCCTGCATCCCTCAGGAGAGCCAACAGCAGCTTTGAAGCCCCGCAATTAGAAACCCAGAGCGTTTTTTTGGCAGCTGCACCGCCGGGCGACGTCGAAGGAAAAACAGAGCAAAAAAAAAAAAAAGGCCAAATAAAAAAAAAAACCAAACCACCACCCTACAAAGGAGGGGTTGAACAGCTGCGGGTCGGAGCGACGCGGAGCTCTGAGCTCAGAGCCGAACGCAGCTGCGATCCCTGCGCTCCTCCCGCAGCGCTGTGCAGACGGGGGGGGGCAAGGAGGGGTTGGAGACCCCCGGCTGCGTGCGGTGCTCGGAGCTCCGGGTCCCATCCGACCCCCCCCCAATAAAGGAGCTGATGGGTTCGAGCCCCCCCCCAGGCCCTCACTGGGGGCGCACGGGCCGCCCCGACCCTGTTTCTCTCGACGGACCGGTGTTGGCAATTAGCGCTGTTGGCAATTAGCAGTCTTAAATTAGAAGGTGCGGTGGCTGGGCTTGTGGAAACAAGCTCGGGGTGGAAATGGCTGCGGCCGCTCCGCCCTGCAGTTCGGCTGGGGGGGGGGTCCACACAATTCGGGGGGGCTCTGCTGGGACCGGAGCTCGAGCAGCCGTGGGGCGCACGGGGACACTTGGGGACATTTTGGGGACGCTTTGGGGACACCGGGTGGGCTCTGCTCTGTGCTCAGGGGACGCGTTGGGCTCATGGAGACCTTTGCAAGAGGATAACTGACCCCCGGCCGGGTGCGGTGGGGGGCGCCCGTGTCCCATAGGGGTGGGAGAACAGTGGGTATCTCGACCCCATCCCTCCTCTTCCTCCCCAGGGTGGGCACCTCGTCCCAGCTCATTGCGTCCCAGCTCATTGCATCCCAGTTCATCGCATCCCACTCCATCCCCTCATCCCTTCCCCTCCATCCCCTCATCCCTTCCCCTCCATCCCCTCATCCCTTCCCCTCCATCCCTTCCCCTCCATCCCCCCATCCCTTCCCCTCCATCCCCCCATCCCTTCCCCTCCATCCCCCCATCCCTTCCCCTCCATCCCCCCATCCCTTCCCCTCCATCCCACTCCCCTCCATCCCCTCCATCCCCTCCACCCCACTCCCCTCCACCCCATCCCATCCATCTCACCCCCCTCCCCTCCATCCCACCCCCTCCCTCCAGCGATGCCGGCTCGGGATTCAGGTGAATCCTGCAAACTCTGCGGTGGAACGTGGGAAGTTCCCATTGGGGCAGCGTTGCAAAATCTCTTTTTGCATCTCCGGCTTCGACGCTCCCAACGCCGTGGGCCGCCGCCGGGACTCACCTTTCCTGCTCGGGCAGGAAAAACCGACACTTCCCACCGCACCGCGCTGCGCCCAGAGCGCGTCCCGCTGCGTCCTGCGCGGCCACGGGGAGGGCATCCGCCGCGGTGAGGGTTGGGGGCTGTGGGGGGCGATGGGGAGATGGGGGGCGATGGGGAAATGAGGGGCAATGGGGGGGTGTGGTGGTGGTGGGGGGCAGCGGGGCCGGCCGGAGCGCGCTGTGCCGTAGCGGTGGGTGGGCGCAACGGAGCCCCCCACCCCCCCCCGGCTCCCCATCCTGCGGTGTTTTTTGTCCCGATCTGCTTCTTCCAGCTCCGGTGTTGGGGTCTGAGGGGAGCGGGGGGACGTTGGGGTGGCCGGGGGGTGCGTTGGAGGAACGTGGGGTCACCGAAGAGTGTCAGCTTTTTGGTGCCGGCTCCCGGGTGCCGGCAGCTCCCCACGGTACGGGGGGCTTTGGGGCTTCACGCAGACCCCCTCCCCCCGATTCCATGCCGCGTGGAGACCCCAAAGCTGCCGTAGGACGCGGGGTGTGGGGAGGGGAGAGGGCAGCATCGGTAGAGATGGGGAAAGAAAGAAGTGGGAGGGAAAGGATGGGAGCGCACGGAGCCGCCGGGCGCGGTGTGGGCGGCTGTGAGCGTCTGAAGGCACAGCGACAGGAGGCACCCACGGGTGGGGGTCCCCTGGGGCTCCGTGGCGCTCTTGGGGTGACACCGAGGGCTGTTCCAGCACGCGTGTGGGGCTGGGGGGAGCCTGTCGGTGACCCCCCCACCCAACTCGCAGCGTCCATCCGAGGCACCATGCGGTCCGGCTGTGCCCGTGCGTTCGGCTGGCTGCTGCTGCTGCTGCTGCTGCAGGTGACCCCAAAGGTTGCAGGTGAGCGGCTATGAGGCTCCGGGGGGGGGGCAGAGCGGTGGGTCGGGCAGCCGGGGGTGGGTTGGGGGCTGCCCCGTGTCCTCCCCCTGCAGGAGGGCGGCCCTGCAGCGCGAAGGACTTCGGGCACGGCTCGCTGGTGTGTGTGTGCAGCGCTGCCTACTGCGACGCGGTGGAGCCGGTGGTGCTGCCGAGCGAGGGCGGCTTCGTGAAATACGAGAGCAGCAAAGCTGGGAAGCGGCTGCAGCGCAGTGAGGGGAGCTTCCAGCGCAACGCCCCGAGCTCAGGTACCGCTTTGGGGTCAGCGTGGACCCGTCGGGGCTGGGAAAGACCTCTGGGACCCATCCCATCGTGCCCGAAGATCTCCAATCCCAATCCATCCCCAACCCATCACACCGTGCTCCAAAATCCCAAATCCATCCCCAACCTCAACCCATCCCACTGTGCCCAGAGATCCCCAATCCCAATCCATCCCCAACCCATTGCACCGTGCCCAAAGATCCCAAATCCCAATCCATCCCCATCCCCAACCCATCGCACAGTGCCCAAAGATCCCCAATCCCAATCCATCCCCATCCCATCCCGCCATGCCTGCCCATAGAACCATTAAGGTTGGAGGAGATTCGAAGAGCACTGAGTCCAACCACTGACCCCACTGTGCCCACTCCCAGAATCGTTGTGGTTGGAGAAGTCTTCCAAGGTCATCAAGTCCAACTCTTGATCCACCCCACCGTGCCCAAAGATCCCAAATCCATCCCCAACCCATCTCACTGTGCCCAAAGATCTCCAGCCCAATCCATCCCCAACCCATCGCACCGTGCCCAAAGATCCCCGATCTCAATCCATCCCCAACCCCAACCCACCCCACTGTGCCCAAAGATCCCCGATCCCAACCCATCCCATCCCATCCCGCCATGCCTGCCCCATAAAACCATGAAGGTTGGAGAAGACCTCTAAGAGCACTGAGTCCAACCTCTGACCCACAACCACTGTGATCACCGAAGAGTCATTAAGGTTGGAAATCATCTCTAAGATCACATCCAACCATCAAGCCATCCCAAAGATCTCCAACCCATCCCACTGTGCCCAAAGATCCCCAATCCCAATCCATCCCCAACCCCAACCCATCCCACTGTGCCCAAAGATCCCAAATCCCAATCCAACCCCAACCCATCCCACTGTGCCCAAAGATCCCAAATCCCAATCCAACCCCAACCCATCCCACTGTGCCCAAAGATCCCAAATCCCAATCCAACCCCAACCCATCCCACTGTACCCAAAGATCCCAAACCCCAATCCATCCCCAACCCATCCCACCGTGCCCAAAGATCCCAAATCCCCAATCCAACCCCAACCCATCCCACTGTGCCCGCTCCTAGAACCATGGAGAAGACCTTTAGGATCACTGAGTCCAACCATTGACCCATCACCACCACAGATTTATTATGGTTGGAAATGAACCCTAAAATCACATCCAACCCCAACCCATCCCACCATGCCCAGAGATCCCCAACCCAACCCCAACCCATCCCACCTCGTAGAACCACTGAGCTTGGAGAAGACCTCCAAGGCCTCTGTTCCCCCGCAGATTTCCACCTGACGTTGGACACGGCTCAGCGCTACCAGAAGGTGAAAGGTTTCGGTGGCTCCGTCACCGACTCGGCGGCCATCAACATCCTGTCCCTGCCCAAGGAGGCCCAGACCCACCTGATCCGCTCCTACTTCTCTGATGAAGGTGGGTCTGGGCAGGGTGACAATCAATCCCCCCAAAAATCTCCAACCCATCCCACTCTGCCCAATGATCCCCAGCCCCAAACCCGTCCCACTGTGCCCAAGGTCCCCCAGACCCACCCCCACCGTGCCCAAAGGTCTCCAACCCCAACTCATCCCTACAAAGCCCAAAGATCCCCCAAACCCACCCCCACTGTGCTCAATGATCCCCAAACCCATTCCCACAATGCTCAGAGATCCCCCAACCCCAAACCCACCCCCACTGTGCTCAATGATCCCCAAACCCATCCCCACAATGCTCAAAGACCCCCCAACCCATCCTCACTGTGCCCAAAGATCTCCAACCCCAAATCCATCCCAATCGTGCCCAAAGATCCCCCCAACCCATCCCCACCAAGCCCAAAGATCCCCCAACCCATCCTCTCCCCACCACATCCCCACTGTGTCCAAAGATCCCCCAACCCCAAACCCATCCCCACCACGTCCAAAGATCCCCAACCCCAAACCCATCCCCACCACGTCCAAAGATCCCCAACCCCAAACCCATCCCCACCACGTCCAAAGATCCCCAACCCCAAAACCATCCCCACCAAGCCCAAAGATCCCCCAACCCAAAACCATCCCCTCCCCCAAGCCCAAAGATCTCCCAACCCCAAACCCATTCCCAATCCATCCCCACCAAGCCCAAAAATCCCCCAACTCCAACCCATCTTCACCCCACCACATCCCACTACGTCCAAAGATCCCCAACCCCAAACCCGTCCCCAACCCATCCTCACTGTGCCCAAAGATCCCCCAACTCCAACTCATCCCCACCAAGGCCGAAGATCCCCCAACCCCAAAACCATCCCAACCCCAAACCCATCCCCAACCCATCCTCACTGTGCCCAAAGATCCCCAACCCCACCATCCCCAAAGATCTCCCCTACGCCGCGCCCAAAGATCCCCCACCCCAGGGTACGGGGTCAGGGGGGGGTCCGTCTCCTATGGTCCACCAGCACTTGGGGTGTCCGCACCCTTGGGTGCTCCCCGAGGTCCCCCATGCCCCCCTCCGCCCCCCACCCGCAGGCATCGAGTACAACCTGGTGCGCGTCCCCATGGCCAGCACCGACTTCTCGGTGCGCCTCTACACCTACGCCGACACGGAGGGCGACTTCGAGCTGCAACACTTCAACCTGACGGAGGAGGACACGCGGATGAAGGTGACCCCGTGGGAGGGGACGTTGTGGGGAGGGGTCTCCGCCCAAAGATCCCCCAAACCATCCTTGCCCCACCACATCCCCACCAAGTTCAAAAATCCCCCAACCCATCTTCTCCCCACTGCATCCCCACCACGTCCCAAAGATCCTCCAACCCCCAACCCATCCCCACAATGCCCGAAGATCCCCAACCCCAAACCCATCCCCACCCTACCTAAAGATCCCCAACCCCAAACCCATCCCCACAATGCCCAAAGATCCCCAACCCCAAACCCGTCCCCAACCCATCCTCACTGTACCCAAAGATCCCCCAACCCCAACTCATCCCCACCAAGGATCCATTTTGGGTTTGGGGTTGGGGATCTTTGGACGTCGTGGGGATGGGTTGGGGATCTTTGGGGACGATGGGGATGGGTTTGGGTTTGGGGGATCTTTGGGCATTGTGGGGATGGGGTTGGGGTTGGGGATCTTTGGGCATTGTGGGGATGGGGTTGGGGTTGGGGGATCTTTGGGCATTGTGGGGATGGGGTTGGGGTTGGGGGATCTTTGGGCACAGTGAGGATGGGTTGGGGGTGGGTTTGGGATTGGGGATCTTTGGGTATGGTGGGGATGGGTTTGGGGTTGGGGGATCTTTGGGTAGGGTGGGGATGGGTTTGGGACTGGGAGATCTTTGGGCATTGTGGGGATGGTTTTGGGGTTGGGGATCTTTGGACGTGGTGGGGATGGGTTTGGGGTTGGGGATCTTTGGACGTGGTGGGGATGGGTTTGGGGTTGGAGGATCTTTGGACGTGGTGGGGATGGGTTTGGGGTTGGGGATCTTTGGACGTGGTGGGGATGGGTTTGGGGTTGGGGATCTTTGGACGTGGTGGGGATGGGTTTGGGGTTGGGGATCTTTGGACGTGGTGGGGATGGGTTTGGGGTTGGGGATCTTTGGACGTGGTGGGGATGGGTTTGGGGTTGGGATCTTTGGACGTGGTGGGGATGGGTTTGGGGTTGGGGATCTTTGGACGTGGTGGGGATGGGTTGGGGATCTTTGGGGACAATGGGGATGGGTTTGGGGTTGGGGATCTTTGGACGTGATGGGTTGGGGATCTTTGGGGACAACGGGGATGGGTTGGGGGATCTTTGGGCATTGTGGGGATGGGGTTGGGGTTGGGGATCTTTGGGCATTGTGGGGATGGGGTTGGGTTGGGGGATCTTTGGGCATTGTGGGGATGGGGTTGGGGTTGGGGGATCTTTGGGCACAGTGAGGATGGGTTGGGGGTGGGTTTGGGATTGGGGATCTTTGGGTATGGTGGGGATGGGTTTGGGGTTGGGGGATCTTTGGGTAGGGTGGGGATGGGTTTGGGACTGGGAGATCTTTGGGCATTGTGGGGATGGTTTTGGGGTTGGGGATCTTTGGACGTGGTGGGGATGGGTTTGGGGTTGGGGATCTTTGGACGTGGTGGGGATGGGTTTGGGGTTGGAGGATCTTTGGACGTGGTGGGGATGGGTTTGGGGTGGGGATCTTTGGACGTGGTGGGGATGGGTTTGGGGTTGGGGATCTTTGGACGTGGTGGGGATGGGTTTGGGGTTGGGGATCTTTGGACGTGGTGGGGATGGGTTTGGGGTTGGGGATCTTTGGACGTGGTGGGGATGGGTTTGGGGTTGGGGATCTTTGGACGTGGTGGGGATGGGTTTGGGGTTGGGGATCTTTGGACGTGGTGGGGATGGGTTGGGGATCTTTGGGGACAATGGGGATGGGTTTGGGGTTGGGGATCTTTGGACGTGATGGGTTGGGGATCTTTGGGGACAACGGGGATGGGTTGGGGGATCTTTGGGCATTGTGGGGATGGGTTTGGGGTTGGGGGATCTTTGGCCTTGGTGGGGATGGGTTGGGGATGGGTTTGGGGTTGGGATTCACCCCACCCGTCTGCCCCCAGATCCCCATCCTCCGGGCGGCTCAGGCGGTGGCCGCGCGGCCGCTGTCGCTCTACGCCAGCCCGTGGACCTCCCCGGTGTGGATGAAGACCAACGGAGCGATGACGGGGAGGGGGACGCTGAAGGGGAAGCCGGGGGACAAATACCACAAAGCGTGGGCCAACTACTTCGTTCGGTGAGCGTCCGGCGGAGCTCGGGGAGGGCGAGGAGCCGGGCTGCGGTGGAGCTGACCCTGCCGCTCCGTGCCCAGGTTCCTGGATGAATACGCCAAGCACAACCTGACCTTCTGGGCGGTGACGGCGGGCAACGAGCCCACGGCCGGGGAGATCGTTTTCTATCCCTTCCAGTGCCTGGGTTTCTCCCCCGAGCACCAGAGGGATTTCATCGCGCGGGACCTGGGCCCGGCGTTGGCCAACAGCTCCCACCGCGACGTGCGGCTCATCATCCTGGATGATCAGAGGCTGATGCTGCCCTACTGGGCGCAAGTGGTGAGGCCCGCGGAGTCGTGGGGCTGTTTGGGAGATCGTCCGTGGTTCTGTGATCTGTAAGGACCTTCCCAACCCATCCCGTGGTTCTGTGATCTGTAAGGACCTTCCCAACCCGCCCCGTGGTTCTGTGATCTGTAAGGACCTTCCAACCCGCCCCGTGGTTCTGTGATCTGTAAGGACCCTCCCAACCCACCCCATGGTTCCGTGATCTGTAAGGACCTTCCCAACCCATCCCGTGGTTCTGTGATCTGTAAGGACCTTCCCAACCCGCCCCGTGGTTCTGTGATCTGTAAGGACCTTCCCAACCCGCCCCGTGGTTCTGTGATCTGTAAGGACCTTCCCAACCCGCCCCGTGGTTCTGTGATCTGTAAGGACCTTCCCAACCCGCCCCGTGGTTCTGTGATCTGTAAGGACCTTCCCAACCCATCCCGTGGTTCTGTGATCTGTAAGGACCCTCCCAACCCACCCCATGGTTCCGTGATCTGTAAGGACCTTCCCAACCCATCCCGTGGCTCTGTGATCTGTAAGGACCCTCCCATCCCATCCAATGGTTCTGTGATCTGTAAGGACCTTCCCAACCCGCCCCGTGGCTCTGTGATCTGTAAGGACCTTCCCAACCCGCCCCGTGGTTCCGTGATCTGTAAGGACCTTCCCAACCCATCCCGTGGCTCTGTGATCTGTAAGGACCCTCCCATCCCATCCAATGGTTCTGTGATCTGTAAGGACCTTCCCAACCCACCCCGTGGTTCTGTGATCTGTAAGGACCTTCCCAACCCTCTCATCCCATGGCACTGTAATCTGTAAGGACCCTCCCAACCCACTCATCCAATGGTTCTGTGATCTGTAAGGACCCTTCCACCCCGTTCCACGTTTCTATCATCTGTAAGGACCCTCCCAACCCATCCCATAGCTCTGTGATCTGTAAGGACCCTCCCAACCCAACCATCCCACAGTTCTATGACCTTTAAGGACCCTTCCACCCCATCCCACGTTTTTATGATCTTTAAGGACCCTTCCAACCCAACCATCCCATGTTTTTATGACCTTTAAGGACGCTTCCAACCCAACCATCCCGTTTTTCTATGACCTTTAAGGACCCTTCCAACCCAATCATCCCACAGTTCTACGATCTTTAAGGACCCTTCCACCCCATCCCATGTCTTTATGACCTTTAAGGACCCTTCCAACCCAACCACCCCACGTTTTTACAACCTTTAAGGACCCTTCCAACCCAATCACCCCACAGTTCTATGACCTTTAAGGACCCTTCCATCCCATCCCACTTTTTTACAACCTTTAAGGACCCTTCCAACCCAATCACCCCACAGTTCTATGACCTTTAAGGACCTTTCCATCCCACCCCACAATTCTACAACCTTTAGGACCCTTCCACCCCACCCACAGTTCTACAACCTCCAACCTCCCTTCCAACCCCCCATTCTGGGACCACCAACCCCAACCATTAACCCACCCCCCCCCAGCCCTCCGTGAACCCCCCCATGGAGTGGGGGGCTGCGGGATCAGCCACGTTTTTCTCTCCCCCCCCTCCCCAGGTCCTGAAAGACCCGTGGCCGCCGGCTTCATCAGCGGCATCGGCATCCATTGGTACCTGGACTTCCTGGCTCCCATCGACCTCACGCTGTCCATCACCCACCACCTCTTCCCCGATTATTTCCTCCTTTCCACCGAAGCCTCCACGGGTTCCTATTTTTGGGAGCCCCGGGTGGTCCTGGGGGGCTGGGAGCGCGGCAGCAAATACAGCCACAGCATCCTGACGGTGGGGCTTCCAAAAATAGGAGCTTGGGGGGGGGGGCGCAGGGGTGGGGGTCCCACCGCCTTACGTCACCTCACCAAACATCTTCCCCCCCCCCCCCTTCCTCCTCCTCCTCCCCCCCCCCAAACATCTCCCCCCCCCTCCTCCTCCTCCTCCTCCTCCCCCCAAACATCTCCCCCCCCCTCCTCCTCCTCCTCCCCCCAAACATCTCCCTCCCCTCCTCTTCCTCCTCCCCCCAAACATCTCCCCCCCCCTTCTCCTCCTCCTCCCCCCAAACATCTCCCCCCCCCTCCTCCTCCTCCTCCTCCTCCTCTCCCCAAACATCTCCCCCCCCCCCTCCTCCTCCTCCTCCCCCAAACATCTCCCCCCCCCCCTCCTCCTCCTCCTCCCCCCAAACATCTCCCCCCCCTCCTCCTCCTCCTCCTCCTCCCCCCAAACATCTCCCCCCCCCCCTCCTCCTCCTCCCCCCAAACATCTCCCCCTCCTCCTCCTCCTCCTCCTCCAACAGGACCTGAACAACTACGTGACGGGTTGGACCGACTGGAACCTGGCTCTGAATCTGGAGGGGGGGCCGAATTGGAGCAAGAATTACGTGGACAGCCCCATCATCGTGGATAGCAGCCGGGGCGTCTTCTATAAGCAACCCATGTTCTACCACATGGGGCACTTCAGGTGGGGCTGGGGGCGGCTCCGGGGGTGGGAAATCCCCGCGACCCCCCCCCCTCATCGCCGTCCCGTTGCGGTCCCGCAGTAAATTCATCCCCGAGGGCTCCCAGCGCGTTGGGCTGCGCGTCGCCCGGCGCTGCCGCGGCTGTGAGTTGGAGCACGCGGCGTTCCTGCGGCCCGACGGCGCGATCGTCCTCGTGGTGCTCAACCGGTCTGTGGCCCCCCCGCCCCGACCCCCAGCCCGGCCCCACAGCCCCGACCCCCCGCCCGACCCCGCAGCCCGACCCCCCATCCTGACCCTACAGCCCCGACCCCACATCCCGGCCCCACAGCCCCGACCCCCATCCTGACCCCCGTCCCAACTCTGCAGCCCTCCCCCCATCCTGACCCCACATCCCAGCCCCACAGCCCGATCCTGACCCCCACAGCCCTGACCCCCATCCCGGCCCCACAGCCCTACCCCGCAGTCTGACCCCCATCCCCACCCCATAACCCTGCCCCCCATCGCAGCCCCACAGTCTGATTCTGACCCCCACAGCCCCGACCCCACAGTCCAACCCTACAGCCCCGACCCCCATCCCGACCCCACATCCCGGACCCACAGTCTGACCCCCATCTCGACCCCGTAACCTCGACCCCCATCGCAGCCCCACAGCCCGATCCTGACCCCCACAGCCCCGCCCCACAGCCCGACCCCGCAGTCTGACCCCGCAGTCTGACCCCCATCCCCACCCCGCATCCCGACCCTCCATCCTGACCCTGCAGTCCAACCCCCATCCCGACCCCACATCCCAGCCCCACAGCCCGATCCTGACCCCCCCAACCCGGCCCCACAGCCCGACCCCCATCCCGACTCTCCATCCTGACCCTGCAGCCCCGCCCCAAATCCCTGCCCCCCATCCCTACCCTGCAGTCCAACCCTACAGCCCCGACCCCCCATCCCGACCCCCCATCCCGACCCCCATCCCGACCCCCATCCCGACCCCCATCCCGATCCCCATCCCGACTCTGCAGCCCTCCCCCCATCCCGACCCCACAGCCCAGCCCCACAGTCTGACCCCCATCCCGACCCCATAACCCTGCCCCCCATCCCAGCCCCCATCCCCTACCATGTCCCGACCCCACAGTCCAACCCTACAGCCCTGACCCCCATGCTGGCCCCACAGTCTGACCCCCTCCATGACCCCATAACCCCAACCCCCATCCAGACCCCCATTCCAGCCCCCATCCCCTACCACGTCCCGACCCCAAAGCCCTACCCTGCAGTCCAACCCTACAGCCCCGACCCCCATGCTGGCCCCACAGTCTGACCCCCACCACGACCCCATAACCCCAACCCCCATCCCAGCCCCCATCCCCTACTACATCCCGACCCCACGTCCTGACCCCACAGTCCAACCCTACAGCCCTGACCCCTATGCTGGCCCCACAGTCTGACCCCCACCACCACCCCGTAACCCCGACCCCCATCCCCTGCCACATCCCGACCCCACAGCCTTGCCCCACAGTCCAACCCTACAGCCCCAACCCCCATCCCGACCCGCCATGCTGGCCCTACAGTCTGACCCCCATCCCGACCCCCATCCAGACCCCCATCCCAGCCCCACAGCCCGACCCCCATCCCGACCCCGCAACCTTTACCCACAGTCCAACCCCACAGCCTGACCCCAATCCCGACCCCACAGCCTGGCCCCTCAGCCCGACCCCAATCCTGACCCACATCCCAACCCGGCCCCACAGCCCAGACCCCCCCCAACTCCCTTTTCCAACCCCCCCCCCCCCATTCTGACCTCTCCCCCCCCCAGGTCCCCCTCTGCCGTCTCTTTTGGGATTTCCGACCCTACAGCCGGACTCATCGAGGACGTCGCCCCCCCCGACTCCATACAGACGTTCCTATGGCAGCACCGGGCGTAGCTGCGCCCCCCCCCCCAAATTCCCGGGGGGGGCTTTTGGGGACGGACCCCCCCGCGTCACCCCAGGGGATCCGATTGATCCAAGGCTGCCCCCCCCCCGTGCTGTTTTCTATGGGGTTTTCATAAAATAATGGGGTTTTGTTTTGGACAATTGCATCTGCACCCCCCCCCCCCCCCCGCAGGGGTTTTGGGGTTGGGGTCACACGGATGGGGTCACGTCCTTATGGGGGGTTGGGGTCACATCAGTGATATGGGGTTGGGGTCCCATCCTTCACTATGGGGTTGGGGTCCCATCCTATCCCTGCTATGGGGTTGGGGCCCCGTCCCTCGTTATGGGATTGGGGCCCCATCCCTCGTTATGGGGTTGGGGTCCCATCCCTCGTTATGGGGTTGGGGTCCCATCCTTCGCTATGGGGTTGGGGTCACATCACACCCCTGCTATGGGGTTGGAGTCCCGTCCCTCCCATAGGATTGGGGCCCCATCCCTCGTTATGGGGTTGGGGTCCCATCTGTCCTGTAGGACTGGGGTCCTATCCTTCATTATGGGGTTGGGGCCCCGTCCCTCGCTATGGGGTTGGGGTCCCATCACATCCCTCTCTATGGGATTGGGGTCCTGTCCCTCATTATAGGGTTGGGATCATGCCATTACTATGGGGTTGGGGTCCCATCACATCCCTCTCTATGGGATTGGGGTCCTGTCCCTCACTATGGGGTCCTGTCCCTCCTATAGGATTGGGGCCCCATCCCTCGCTATGGGGTTGGGGTCCTGTCATTGCTATGAGGTTGGAGTGCTGGGTTTACTGGGAGCACTGGGATCGTTGGGATTACTGGGTTTACTGGGAGCACTGGGATCACTGGGATTACCGGGAGGGGCACTGGGATTACTGGGAGGAGCACTGGGATTACTGGAATCATTGGGATTACTGGGTTTACTGGGAGCCCTGGAATCACTAAGATTACTGGGAGGAGCACTAGGATTACTGGGATTGCTGGATTTACTGGGAGCACTGGGATCATTGGGATTACTGGGAGGAGCACTGGGCTTACTGGGATCGCTGGGATTACTGGGAGGAGCACTGGGATTACTGGGATCGCTGGGATTACTGGGAGGAGCACTGGGATTACTGGAATTTCTGGGATTACTGGGAGGAGCACTGGGATTACTGGGATTACTGGGATCACTGGGATTACTGGGAGGAGCACTGGGATTACTGGGATCACTGGGATTACTGGGAGGAGCACTGGGATTACTGGATTTGTTGGGATTACTGGGAGGAGCACTGGGATTCCTGGTCATACTGGGATCACTGGGATTACTGGGAGGTGCACTGGGATTACTGGATTTGTTGGGATTACTGGGAGCACTGGGATTACTGGGAGGAACACTGGGATTGCTGGGTTTACTGGGAGGAGCACTGGGATTACTGGGAGCACTGGGATCATTGGGATTACTGGGAGAAGCACTGGGATTACTGGGAGCACTGGGACTACTGGAATTGCTGGGATTACTGGGAGCACTGAGGTCACCGGGAGGAGCACTGGGATCACTGGAATCACTGGGTTTACTGGGAGAACTGGGATTACTGGGAGGAGCACTGGGATTACTGGGAGCACTGGGAGGAGCACTGGGATTGCTGGGTTTACTGGGAACACTGGGATCATTGGGATTACTGGGAGGAGAACTGGGATTACTGGGGTTGCTGGGAACACTGGGCTTACTGGGAGGGGCACTGGGATTACTGGGATTGCTGGATTATTGGGAGGAACACTGGGATCACTGAGAGCACTGGGATTACTGGGAGGAGCACTGGGTTTACTGGGATCACTGGGATTACTGGGAGGAGCACTGGGCTTACTGGGATCACTGGGATTACTGGGAGGGGCACTGGGATTACTGGGATTAGCGGTCGCACTGGGATTAGCGGTCGCACAGCTCACGCCGCGCTCTTTATTACCGCTCCCATCGCACCCACCGGCTCCCTTTCGCCCCCCCTCGCCCCCCCCCCCCTCACTCTTCCTCCTCCTCCTCCTCCTCCTCCCCCCCGCCGCCCCCCCCGGCGCCCCCCCCCGCAGCGCCACGATGCCGCTGAGCACGGCGTAGCCCAGCATGGCCGCCAGCGCCAGCAGCGCCCACAGCGCCTGGCAGCGCCGCTTGTGGGGGTCCTCGTCCGCGTCCCCCCCGAGGAGACGGGCGGGGGGGTGCTGGGGGGGTCACCTGCGGAGGGAGGGGGGCGGGGGGGGGGTTAATAACGGGAAGAGGTGCTGATAAAGGAGAGCCCCTCCCCTATAGGCCACCCTCACCCCTAAAGCCCTGGCCCCCCAGGTGCCCCCCCTTGTGCCCCCCCTCACCTCCCCCTCGTGCCCCCCCCTTTGTGCCCCCCTCACCCCCAAAGCCCTGACCCCCCCTCACCTCCCCCTTGTGCCCCCCCTCACCCCCCCATGTGCCCCCCCTTTGTGCTCCCCTCACCCCAAAGCCCTGCCCCCCTTTGTGCCCCCCCTTTGTGCTCCCCCCTCGCCCCCCTAGTGCCCCCCCCTCACCCCCCCCATGTGCCCCCCTTTGCGCCCGCCCTTGTGCCCCCCCCCCCTCACCGCCATCCCACGGGAAGTAGAGGCTGAGGATGGCACTGCACCCACAGATCCCCCCCCACACCCACAGAAGCACTGAGCCCCCCCACTTTGCCCCCCCCTTGGACCCCCCCATGCCTCCCCCCCGTGCCCCCCCTCCCTTGCCCCCCCCCGCCATCCCATGGGAAGCAGAGGCTGAGGATGGAGCTGCACCCACACAGCCCCCCCCCGCACCCACAGAGGCACTGAGCCCCCCCACCCTGGACCCCCCCGCCCCCCCCGTACCCCCCCTTGTCCCCCCCCCCCCACCGCCGTCCCATGGGAAGTAGAGGCTGAGGATGGAGCTGCACCCACAGATCCCCCCCCCGCACCACAGAGGCGCTGAGCCCCCCCCACTTTGCCCCCCCCCATCTTACCACCATCCAACGGGAAATAGAGGCTGAGAATGGAGCTGCACCCACAGATTCCCCCCCCCCCCACGCACCCTCAGAGGCACTGAGCCCCCCCACTTTGCCCCCCCCCCGGACCCCCTCCCCCCAAAAACCCCCCTGCTCACCGCCATCCCATGGGAAGCAGAGGCTGAGGATGGAGCTGCACCCACACAGCCCCCCCCCGCACCCACAGAGGCACTGAGCCCCCCCACCTTTGCCCCCCCCCCTGCCCCCCCCCCCTGCCCCCCCCTTGTCCCCCCCCCTCACCGCCGTCCCAGGGGAAGTAGAGGCTGAGGATGGCGCCGCAGTGCTGCCGCAGGTTCTGCAGGCCCTGCAGGTGCTGCTGCAGTTTCCCGTTGGGGAGCTTCGCCTTCAGCAGCGGCGCCAGGCAGCTGAACACCACGGCGTCCAGGGACGAGGGGCTGGGGGGGGGGTCACACTCAGCACGACCCCCCCACGTAGAGCTTGGGGGGAGGGGGGCACAGCCTCGTAACTCCCCATAGCCCCCCCACAACCCCATTGCCCCCATTGCCCCCATAAAGCGCCACGGCCCCCCATAACCCCCCCCCACGGCCACCCATTGCCCCCCATAACCCCAATTGCCCCCATAGCCCCCATAAGGCAGCATGGCCCCCCATAGCCCCCCCCCATGGCCCCCATAACCCAATTGCCCCCATAGCCCCCATAAAGCAGCATGGTCCCCCATAACCCCCCCACGGCCACCCATTGCCCCCCATAACCCCAATTGCCCCCATAGCCCCATAAGGCAGCATGGCCCCCCATAGCCCCCCCCCATAGGCCCCCATAACCCCATTGCCCCCATAACCTCCCATAGCCCTATAAAGCGCAATGTCCCCCCATAACCCCCCCCCATGGCTCTCCCATTGCCCCCATAGCCCCCCCATAAACCCCCATTGTCCCCATAAAGCGGCATGGCCCCCCATAACCCCCCCCATGGCCACCCATTGCCCCCCATAGTCCCCATAAGGCAGCATAGCCTCCCATAACCCCATTGCCCCCATAGCTCCCATAAGGTAACATGGCCCCCCATAACCCCCCCCAGAGCCCCCCATAACCCCATTGTCCCCATTGCCCATAGCCCCCCATAACCCCCATAAAGCGCCACAGCCCCCCATAACTCCCCTCCATGGCCCCCCATGGCTCTCCCATTGCCCCCATAGCCCCCCATAGTGCCCATAACCCCCCCCATAGCCCCATTGTCCCCATAGCCCCCCATAGCCCCCACACCCCCCATAGCCCCCCATGGCCCCCCTAGCACCCCATAGCCCCCATAAGGTCCCATGGCCCCCCATAACCCCTCATAGCGCCCATAACCCCATTGCCCCCATAATCCCCACTGCCCCCATAAGGCGGCATGGCCCCCCATAATCCCCCCACTGCCCCCCATGGCTCTCCCATTGCCCCCATAGCCCCCATAAGGTGGCATGGCCCCCCATAACCCCCCCCATTGGCCCCCATGGCCCCCCCTTAGCCCCCCCCAAGGCCCCATAACTGTCCATAGCCCCCCATGGACCCCCCATTGCCCCCCCCCCAGCCCCCATAACACCCCATAGCCCCCCACAGCCCCCATAACTGCTCATAGCCCCCCATGGCCCCCCCCTTAACCCCCCCCAACCCCCATAACTGTCCATAGCCCCCCATGGACCCCCCATTGCCCCCCCCCAGCCCCCATAACACCCCATAGCCCCCCCCAGCCCCCATTACTGCCCATAGCCCCCCATAGACCCCCATAGCCCCCCCCAGCCCCCATAACTGCCCATAGCCCCCCCCAGACCCATAACTCCCCATGGCCCCCCCCATAGCTCCCATAACTGCCCATAGCCTCCCCCACACCCCCCCCCCAGCCCCCATAACTGCCCACAGCCCCACCAATAGCCCCCCCAGACCCAGAACTGCCCATAGCCCCCCCCCCAGCCCCCATAACTGCCCATAACCCCCCCCCAGCCCCCCCCAGCCCCCATAACTGCCGATAGCCCCCCCCCAGCCCCCATAACACCCCGTAGCCTCCCAATAGCCCTCCCAGCCCCCATAACTGCCCACGGCCCCCCCCCACAGCTCCCCCCAGCCCCATAACTGCCCACAGCCCCACCAATAGTCCTCCCAGACCCATAAATGCCCATTAGCCCCCCATGGCCCCCCCCCCCAGCCCCCATAGCCCCCCATGCCCCCCCCATACGTACGAGTCCCCAAAGAAGAACCGCTGGGAGCCCAGGCGCTGTGACAGCAGCGTCAGACACTCGCGGGCATCGCGGTACAGCTGGGGGGGGCCAAAGGGGGGGGGGGGGTTTACTTTGGGGATGACCCCCCCCCCCAGAAGCACTGCTGCCCCCCCCCCACGTGCCCCCCCCAAAGCCCTCCCCTCACGTGTTCCCCTCCACCCTATATACCGCCCCCACCCTATGTGCCCCCCCCCCAAAGCCCTGTCCTCCCCATGTGCCCCCCCCCCACTCTATATACCCCCCCAAAGCCCTGCCCCCTACTTTGTGCCCCCCCTCCTTTCTGCCCCCCTCCCCCAAAGCCCTGCCCCCCCTTCCTTTCTGCCCCCCCACCCCCCATGTGCCCAGCTGTTGTACCCCCCACTCACCCCCCATGTGCCCCCCCTTCTTGTGCCCCCCCATGTGGCCCCCCCCATGTGCCCCCCTTAAGCCCCCCCCATGTGCCCCCCACCCCCAAAGCCCTGACCCCCTTGTGCCCCCCCCCTTGTGCCCCCCCTCACTCCCCCATGCACCCCCCTATTGCCCCCCTTGTGCTCAACCTCACCCCCATGTGCCCCCCACCCCCCCTTTGTGCCCCCCCTCATCCTCCATGTGCCCCCCCCTTACCCCATTGCCCCCCCTTGTGCCCCCCCTCACCCCAAAGCCCTGCCCCCCCCCCCCCCTTAAGCCCCCCCCACCTCCTTGTCCAGCCGCTCGCGGTCCTCCAGGCTGCCCCCCCTCACCCCCCCATGTGGCCCCCCTTGTGCCCCCCCCAAAGCCCTTTCCCCCCATGTGCCCCCCCCAAAGCCCTGCCCCCTCACCCCCCCCACTCCCCCTTGTGCCCCCCCCTTTGTGCCCCCCCTCCCCCCAAAGCCCTGCCCCCCCCCCCTTAAGCCCCCCCCCACCTCCTTGTCCAGCCGCTCCCAGTTCTCCAGGCCACCCCCCCCCCCCACCCTCGCCCCCCCCTTGTGCCCCCCCTCACCCCCCCCCCCATGTGCCCCCCCCTCAACCCCCTATTGCCCCGCCTTGGGCCCCCCCCCAACCCTTAAGCCCTGCCCCCTCCCCCCCCAAGCCCCCCCACCTCCTTGTCGAGCCGCTCGTGGTCCTCCAGGCCGCCCCCCCCACCCTCACCCCCCCCATGTGCCCCCCCCAAAGCCCTTCCCCCCCATGTGCCCCCTTAAGCCCCCCCCATATGCCCCCCCAAAGCCCTGCCCCAACTCGTGCCCCCCCTCACCCCCCCATTGCCCCCCCTTGGGGCGGCCCCCCCCAAGCCCCCCCCCCAAGCCCCCCCCACCTCCTTGTCGAGCCACTCGCGGTCCTCCAGGCTGCCCCCCCCCACCCTCACCCCCCCCACGTGCCCCCCGTTGTGCCCCCCCCAACCCCTTCCCCCCATGTGCCCCCTTAAGCCCCCCCCCATATGCCCCCCCCCAAAGCCCTGACCCCCCTCACCCCCCCCGTGCCCCCCCTCCACGCCCCCCCCCGTGCCCCCCACCTCCTTATCAAGCCGCTCGCGGTCCTCCAGGCCGCCCCCCCCCCACCCTCATCCCCCCTTGTGCCCCCCCCCCAAAGCCCTGCCTCCCCTTGTGCCCCCCACCCCCTCTATTGCCCCCCCCACCCCCTCCCACCCCTTTTGCCCCCCCTTTGCGCCCCCCTCACCCCCCCCACTGCCCCCCCTTGTGCCCCCAATGTGCCCCCCCCCCAAAGCCCTGCCTCCTCTTGTGCCCCCCCCCCGTCATATGCCCCCCCCTCATCCCAAAGCCCTGCCCCCCCCCCCTCACTCCCCCCCCCGTGCCCCCCCACCTCCTTATCGAGCCGCTCGCGGTCCTCCAGGCCGCCCCCCCCACCCTCACCCCCCCACGTGCCCCCCCCTTGTGCCCCCCCAAAGCCCTTCCCCCCCATGTGCCCCCTTAAGCCCCCCCCATATGCCCCCCCCAAAGCCCTGCCCCCCCTCGTGCCCCCCCCTCACCCCCCCCATTGCCCCCCCTTGTGCCCCCCTCACCCCCCCCCGTGCCCCCCCCCACGCCCCCCCCCGTGCCCCCCACCTCCTTGTCGAGCCGCTCGCGGTCCTCCAGGCCGCCCCCCCCCCACAGCAGCTCCAGCCGCTCGCGGTGGCGGCGCTGCAGGCGGCCGGGCAGCACGAGGCCGAGCGGGAACGGAGCGAAGCGGGCGAAGCAGCGCCGGGTCACCAGGGAGTAGTTGGGGGCGTCCAGCCAGAACGTGTGCGTCTGGGGGGGGGCGGGGGGGGCACTGAGTGGCGTGGGGGGGGATGGGGGGGGGGCGTGGGGGGGCATAGAGTGGCGTGGGGGGCGATGGGGGGGCATGGGGGGGGGTGGGGGGGGTCATGGGGGGGATGGAGAGGGGGATGGGGGGGTCATGGGGGGGCATAGAGTGGCGTGGGGGGCGATGGGGGGGCGTGGGGGGGGCACTGAGTGGCGTGGGGGGATGGGGGGGCGTGGGGGGGGCACTGAGTGGCGTGGGGGGGATGGGGGGGGCATGGGGCGGCATAGAGTGGCATGGGGGGGGGATGGGGGGCACTGGGGGGGGATGGAGAGGGGGATGGGGGGGTCATGGGGGGGGCATAGAGTGGCATGGGGGGGCATGGGGGGGCACTGAGTGGCGTGGGGGGGGGATGGGGGGGCATATGAGGGGGGGGCACAAGGCGGGTGAGGGGGGGCAGGGCTTTGGGGGGGCACAAGGGGGGGCAGGGCTTTGGGGGGGGCACAAGGGGGGGCACATGGGGGGGGTGAGGGTGGGGGGGGGGCGGCCTGGAGGACCGCGAGCAGCTGGACAAGGAGGTGGGGGGGGCTTAAGGGAGGGGGGGGCACGGGGGGGGCACGGGGGGGGCACGGGGGGGGCACGAGGGGGGCAGGGCTTTGGGGGTGGGGGGGCACAAAGGGGGGGGCACAAGGGGGGGCAATGGGGGGGTGAGGAGGGGGCACATGGGGGGGTGAGGGGGGGACAAGGGGGGGCATATGGGGTGAGGAGGGCACATGGGGGGGCCACATAGGGGGGCACATGGGGGGGGCATGGGGGGGGGCGGTCAGGGGGGTGGGGGGGGTCGTAGGGGGGGCATGGGGGGACATGGGGGTGGTGGTCGGGGGTGAGGGGGGGTCATGGGGGGGGATGGAGAGGGGGATGGGCGGGCATAGGGGGGATGGGGGGGGCATGGTGGGAGGATGGGAATGATGGGGGGGCATGGGGGGAATGGGGGGGTCACGGGGGGGCATAGAGTGGCATGGGGGGGCAGGGGGGGCATAGAGTGGCATGGGGGGGCAGGGGGGGCATAGAGTGGCATGGGGGGGGCATGGGGGGCTCATGGGGGTGGGGGGGTGGTCAGGGGGTCGGGGGGGTCGTGGGGGGGGGATGGGGAGGGCATGGGGGGGCCATCAGGGGAGCAGGGGGGTCGTAGGGGGAGGATGGGGGGTGGGGCATAGGGGGGATGGGGGGTATTGGGGGGGATGGGGGGGGCATGGGAGGTCCATTTATGGGGCAGGTTGGATGGATGGGGTTTGCGGGGTCTGTTTGTGGGGCGGGTTGGATGTGCGGAGTATTTTGGGGTCCGTTTGCGGGGCAGGTTGGATTTACGGGGTCCGTGGGCGGGTGGGACGTATGGGGTCTGTGGGGTCCATTTATGGGGCAGGTGGGATTTATGGGGTCCGTGGGTGCAGCCGCTCACCAGCACCGGCAGCAGCTTCTCCTCCAGCAGCGCCACGAAGGCCAGCGCGTCTGCGCCCTGCGCGGCCGACAGCTGCGCGTCCGCGTTGAACTTCTGCACCGCAACCGGGGGGGGCTCAGTGCTGCCCCACTGCGCCCCACTGCCGCCCCACTGCTGCCCCACTGCACCCCATTGCCGCCCCACTGCACCCATTGCTGCCCATTGCCACCCCACTGCGCCCCATTGTGCCCCACTGCTGCCCCACTGCATCCCACTGCCACCCCACTGTGCCCCATCGCCGCCCCACTGCTGCCCCACTGCCACCCTCACTGTGCCCCATTGCCACCCCACTGCTCCCCGCTGCGCCCCACTGCGTCCCATTGCTGCCCTACTGCCACCCCATTGCTGCGCCACTGCACCCCACTGCCACCTCACTGCTGCCCCACTGCACCCATTGCCACCCCACTGCCACCCCACTGCTGCCCCACTGCACCCCATTGCCACCTGATTGCAGCCCATTGCCGCCCCATTGTCACCCCACTGTGCCCACTGCCGCCCCACTGCTGCCCCATTGCTGCCCCACTGTGCCCCATTGCCGCCCCACTGCCGCCCCACTGCCGCCCCATTGCTCTCCTACTGCCACCCCATTGCTGCCCCACTGCCGCCCCACTGTGCCCCATTGCCGCCCCACCGCTGCCCCATTCCACCCCACTGTGCCCCACTGCGCCCCATTGCCACCCCACTGGGCCCCATTGCCCCCCACTGCTGCCCCATTGCGCCCCATTGTGTCCCATTGCCACCCCACTGCGCCCCATTGCTGCCCCACTGTGCCCATTGCCGCCCCATTGCTGCCCCACTGCTGCCCCACTGCCACCCTCACTGTGCCCCATTGCCACCCCACTGCTCTCCACTGCCGCCCCACTGCGTCCCACTGCTGCCCATTGTCACCCCACTGTGCCCCATTGCCTCCCCACTGCCGCCCACTGTGTCCCATTGCCGCCCCACTGCACCCCATTGCATCCCCACTGCTCTCCATCGCTGCCCCGTTGCCGCCCCACTGCACCCCATTACCGCCCCACTGCGCTCCATTGCCACCCTATTGCTGTGCTATTGTCACCCCATTGCTGCCCCGCTGCATCCCGCTGCTGCCCCACTGCTGCCCCACTGTGCCCCATTGCCACCCCTCTGTGCTCCATTGCTGCCCCATTGCTGCCCCACTGCACCCCACTGCCGCCCTATTGCCACCCCATTCCTGCACCCCACTGCTGCCCCATTGCCACTCCATTCCTGCACCCCACTGCCGCCCCACTGCCACCTTATTGCCACCCCATTCCTGCACCCCATTCCTGCACCCCATTCCTGCACCCCATTGCTGCACCCCACTGCCACCCCATTGCTGCCCCACTGCACCCCACTACCACCCCATTGCCACCCCATTACTGCACCCCACTGCCGCCCCATTGCTGCCCCACTGCTGCTCTACTGCCACCCCATTGCTGCACCCCATTACCACTCTCCTGCTGCCCCATTGCTGCCCCACTGCACCCCACTGCCGCCCCACTGCTGCCCCATTACTGCACCCCACTGCTGCCCCACTGCCACCCATTGCCATCCTATTCCTGCACCCCACTGCCGCCCCATTGCCACCCCATTCCTGCACCCCACTGCCGCCCCACTGCCGCCCCATTGCCACCCCATTCCTGCACCCCACTGCCGCCCCACTGCCGCCCCATTGCCACCCCATTCCTGCACCCCACTGCCGCCCCATTGCTGCCCACAACCACCCCATTACTGCCCCACAGCCACCCCACACCTGCTTCCTGAGGTGGGCGATGATCTGCTGCGTTTTGGAGATGACGCCCCCGTCCCTGGTCCTCAGTGCGGGCAGATGGCCTGGGGGGGGCAGGGGGGTGTGGGGTGACCCCAGAGGTGGGGATGTGGGGGGCACAATGGGGTGGGCTGTGGGGTGAAGGGGGGCACAATGGGGTGGGCTGTGGGGTGAAGGAGGGAGCAGTGGGGTACAGGGGGGGCTGTGGGGTGACCCCAGAGATGGGATGAGGATGTGGGGGGCACAATGGGGTGGGTTGTGGGGTGACCCCGGGGATGGGGATGGGGATGTGGGGGGCACAATGGGGTGGGATGTGGGGTGAAGGAGGGGGCGGTGGGGTACAGGGGGGGCTGTGGTGTGACCCCGGGGATGGGGATGGGGATGTGGGGGGCACAATGGGGTGGGCTGTGGGGTAAAGGAGGGGGCGGTGGGGTATAGGGGGGGCTGTGGGGTGAAGGGGGGCACAATGGGGTGGGCTGTGGGGTGAAGGAGGGGGCAGTGGGGTACAGGGGGGGCTGTGGGGTGACCCCAGAGATGGGGATGGGGATATGGGGGCACAATGGGGTGGGTTGTGGGGTGAAGGAGGGGGCGGTGGGGTGAAGGGGGGCACAATGGGGTGGGTTGTGGGGTGAAGGAGGGGCTGTGGGTGAAGGGGGGCACAATGGGGTGGGCTGTGGGGTGAAGGTGGGGCTGGTGGGGTACAGGGGTGCTGTGGGGTGACCCCAGAGATGGGGATGGGGATGTGGGGGGCACAATGGGGTGGGTTGTGGGGTGAAGGAGGGGGTGGTGGGGTATAGGGGGGCTGTGGGATGAAGGGGGGCACAATGGGGTGGGCTGTGGGGTGAAGGAGGGGCAGTGGGGTGGGTTGTGGGGTGAAGAAGGGGGCCAGAAAAGGTGTGGGGTGGACAGTGGGGGGGGGGGGGGGAAGGGGAGGGGCGCAGTGGGGCTCGGGATGGGTTATGGGGTGCTTTGGGGCTCGGGGTGGGCAATAGGTTGGAGTTATGGGATTCGGGTGGGTTATGGGGCTCAAGGGATTATGGGCGCTGTGGGGCTCAATTGGGTGCTGTGGAGCGCAGTGGATTATAGGGCGCTGTGGGTTATGGGGCTCAATGGGGTGCTGTGGGTTATGGGGTGCAGTGGGTCTCAATGGGGCTCAGTGGGTCGCTATGGGTCTCAGTGGGGCTCAGTAGGGTGCAATGGGATTCAGTGGGTCTCAGTGGGGCCCAATGGGTCGTTGCGGGGCCCAATGGGTCTCAATGGGGCTCAGTGGGGCCCAATGGGTCTTAATGGGGCTCAGTGGAACTCAGTGGGTTGCAATGGGGTTCAGTGGGGCTCAGTGGGGCCCAATGGGTCTCAATGGGGCTCAGTGGAACTGAGTGGGTTGCAATGGGGTTCAGTGGGGCTGAATGGTGCTGAATGGGTCTCAATGGGACTCAATGGGGCCCAATGGGGCTCAGTGGGATTCAGTGGGGCTCAGTAGGATTCAGTGGGTCTCAACGGGGCCCAATGGGTCTCAATGGGATTCAATGGGGCCCAGTGGGTCTCAGTGGGGCTCAGTGGGTCGCAATGGGTCTCAGTGGGGCTCAGTGGGTCGCAATGGGTGTCAATAGGTCTCAGTGGGTCTCAATGGAGCTCAGTGGATTCAATGGGGCCCAATGGGATTCAATGGGTCTCAATGGGGCTCAGTGGGATTCAATGGGTCTCAGTGGGTCCCAATGGGTCTCAATGGGGCTCAGTGGGATTCAATGGGTCTCAGTGGGTCCCAATGGGTCTCAATGGGGCTCAGTGGGATTCAATGGGTGTCAGTGGGATTCAGTGGGTCTCAGTGGGTCTCAACTGGGCTCAGTGGGGCTCAATGGGATTCACTGGGTCTCAGTGGGTCTCAGTGGG
>CM059475.1:1930209-1976163 GCA_030408155.1 Lophura swinhoii
GCCCCATTGCCCCATCCCTGCCCTATTGCCCCATCCCTGCCCTATTGCCCCATTCCTGCCCTATTGCCCCATTCCTGCCCTATTGCCCCACTGCTGCCCTATTGCCCCATTCCTGCCCTATTGCCCCACTGCTGCCCTATTGCCCCACTGCTGCCCCATTGCCCCATCCCTGCCCTATTGCCCCATCCCTGCCCTATTGCCCCATTCCTGCCCTATTGCCCCACTGCTGCCCTATTGCCCCATTCCTGCCCTATTGCCCCATTCTGCCCTATTGCCCCACTGCTGCCCTATTGCCCCATTCCTGCCCCATTGCCCCCTTCCTGCCCTATTGCCCCATTCCTGCCCCATTGCCCCATCCCTGCCCTATTGCCCCATCCCTGCCCCATTGCCCCATCCCTGCCCTATTGCCCCATCCCTGCCCTATTGCCCCATTCCTGCCCTATTGCCCCATTCCTGCCCTATTGCCCCACTGCTGCCCCATTGCCCCACTGCTGCCCTATTGCCCCATCCCTGCCCTATTGCCCCACTGCTGCCCTATTGCCCCATTCCTGCCCTATTGCCCCATCCCTGCCCTATTGCCCCATCCCTGCCCTATTGCCCCACTGCTGCCCTATTGCCCCATTCTGCCCTATTGCCCCACTGCTGCCCTATTGCCCCATTCCTGCCCCATTGCCCCCTTCCTGCCCTATTGCCCCATCCCTGCCCCATTGCCCCATCCCTGCCCTATTGCCCCATCCCTGCCCTATTGCCCCATCCCTGCCCCATTGCCCCATCCTGCCCTATTGCCCCATCCTTGCCCTATTGCCCCATTCCTGCCCTATTGCCCCACTGCTGCCCTATTGCCCCATTCCTGCCCTATTGCCCCATTCTGCCCTATTGCCCCACTGCTGCCCTATTGCCCCATTCCTGCCCCATTGCCCCCTTCCTGCCCTATTGCCCCATTCCTGCCCCATTGCCCCATTCCTGCCCTATTGCCCCACTGCTGCCCCATTGCCCCACTGCTGCCCTATTGCCCCATCCCTGCCCTATTGCCCCACTGCTGCCCTATTGCCCCATCCCTGCCCTATTGCCCCATCCCTGCCCTATTGCCCCACTGCTGCCCTATTGCCCCATCCCTGCCCTATTGCCCCATCCCTGCCCTATTGCCCCATTCTGCCCTATTGCCCCACTGCTGCCCTATTGCCCCATTCCTGCCCTATTGCCCCATCCCTGCCCTATTGCCCCCTTCCTGCCCTATTGCCCCATCCCTGCCCTATTGCCCCATTCCTGCCCCATTGCCCCATCCCTGCCCTATTGCCCCATCCCTGCCCTATTGCCCCATCCCTGCCCTATTGCCCCATTCCTGCCCTATTGCCCCATTGTCCCCCATTGACCCCATAATGACACCATCATGACCCCATTGTCCCCCTTGACCCCAAATTGTCCCCATTGTCCCCACAATGACCCCATAATGTCCCCATTGTCCCCCCCGACCCTATAACGTCCCCTTTGACCCCATAATGTCCCCATTGTCCCCACCGACCCTATTATGTCCCCATTGACCCCATAATGTCCCCATTGACCCCATTATTCCCCTATTGACCCCATAATGTCCCCCATTGTATCACTGACCCCATAATGTTCCCATAATGTGTCCATTGACCCCATCATGACCCCATAATGTCCCTATTGTCCCCCATTGTCCCTCCCCCATTGTCCCCTCTGACCCTATAATGTCCCCATTGACCCCATAACATCCCATTGACCCTGCATATCCCCATAATGTCCCCATTGTCCCCCCCGACCCCATAACGTCCCTACTGACCCTATAATGTCCCTACTGACCCTATAAAGTCCCTACCGACCCCATAGTGTCCCCATTGATCCTATAACATCCCTCCTGACCCCATAACGTTCCTATTGACCCCATAACGTTCCTATTGACCCCATAACGTTCCTCCCGACCTCATAACATCCCTCTGACCCCATAATGTCCCTCCTGACCCCATAACGTCCCTCCTGACCCCATAACGTTCCTATTGACCCCATAACGTTCCTCCCGACCTCATAACATCCCTCCTGACCCCATAATGTCCCTCCTGACCCCATAACGTCCCCCCTGACCCCATAACGTTCCTCCCGACCCCATAACGTCCTCCCTGACCCCATAACGTCCCTCCTGACCCCATAATGTCCCTCCTGACCCCATAACATCCCTGCTGACCCCATAACGTCCCCATTGTCCCCCCCGACCCCATAACGTCCCTCCTGACCCCATAACACCCCCATTGACCCCCCCAACCCCATAACGTCCCCCCCGACCCCATAACATCCCTCCTGACCCCACCACTGTCCCCATTGTCCCCCCTGACCCCATAACGTCCCCATTGTCCCCCCCGACCCCATAACGTCCCTGCTGACCCTATAACATCCCTACTGGCCCCATAATGGCCCCACTGTCCCCCCTGACCCCATAACGTCCCCCCTGACCCCATAACGTCCCTACTGGCCCCATAATGTCCCCATTGTCCCCCCTGACCCCATAACGTCCCTACTGACTCCATAACATCCCCCCCGACCCCATAACATCCCTGCTGACCCCATAACGTCCCTCCTGATCCCACAACTGTCCCCATTGTCCCCCCTGACCCCATAATGTCCCTGCTGACCCCATAACATCCCCATTGTCCTCCCTGACCCCATAATGTCCCTGCTGACCCCATAACGTCCCCATTGTCCCCCCCGACCCCATAACGTCCCCTCCTGACCCCATAACACCCCCATAACGTCCCCCCCGACCCCATAATGTCCCCCCCGACCCCATAACATCCCTCCTGACCCCATAACGTCCCCATTATCCCCCCCGACCCCATAACGTCCCTGCTGACCCCATAACGTCCCTGCTGACCCCATAACGTCCCTATTGACCTCATAATGTCCCCCCTGACCCCATAACGTCCCCCCTGACCCCATAACATCCCTCCTGACCCCATAATGTCCCTCCTGACCCCGTAACGTCCCTGCTGACCCCACAACTGCCCCCATTGTCCCCCCCAACCCCATAATGTCCTCGCTGACCCCATAACGTCCCCCCCGACCCCATAACGTCCCTGCTGACCCCATAACGTCCCCATTCTCCCCCCTGACCCCATAACGTCCCTCCTGACCCCATAACGTCCCTATTGACCCTATAACGCCCCTACTGACCCCACAACGCCCCCGTTGTCCTTATAGGGTCACCCCGGTCTGCTGGGTTTGCTGGGACCCCCAGGAGAGCAGGGAGAAAAAGGGGAGCGGGGCAGGATGGGACCCCAAGGATCTGCGGGGCCCAAGGGGGACAGCGTGAGTTTGTGGGGTCCTTATGGGGTCGGGGGGGTTATGGGGTCAGAAAGGGGTTATGGGGTCAGGGGGAGGATGGGACCCCAAGGATCTGCGGGGCCCAAGGGGGACAGCGTGAGTTTGTGGGGTCCTTATGGGGTCGGGGGGGTTATGGGGTCAGAAAGGGGTTATGGGGTCAGGGGGAGGATGGGACCCCAAGGATCTGCGGGGCCCAAGGGGGACAGCGTGAGTTTGTGGGGTCCTTATGGGGTCCTTATGGGGTCGGGGGGGTTATGGGGTCAGAAAGGGGTTATGGGTCAGGGGGAGGATGGGACCCCAAGGATCTGCGGGGCCCAAGGGGGACAGCGTGAGTTTGTGGGGTCCTTATGGGGTCCTTATGGGGTCGGGGGGGTTATGGGGTCAGAAAGGGGTTATGGGGTCAGGGGGAGGATGGGACCCCAAGGATCTGCGGGGCCCAAGGGGGACAGCGTGAGTTTGTGGGGTCCTTATGGGGTCCTTATGGGGTCGGGGGGGTTATGGGGTCAGAAAGGGGTTATGGGGTCAGGGGGAGGATGGGACCCCAAGGATCTGCGGGGCCCAAGGGGGACAGCGTGAGTTTGTGGGGTCCTTGTGGGGTCAGGATGGGGTTATGGGGTCAGGGTGGGGTTATGGGGTCGGGGGCAGGATGGGACCCCAAGGATCTGCGGGGCCCAAGGGGGACAGCGTGAGTTTGTGGGGTCCTTATGGGGTCGGGGGGTTATGGGGTCAGAAAGGGGTTATGGGGTCAGGGGGAGGATGGGACCCCAAGGATCTGCGGGGCCCAAGGGGGACAGCGTGAGTTTGTGGGGTCCTTGTGGGGTCAGGATGGGGTCAGGATGGGGTCATGGGGTCAGGGGGGGTTATGGGGTCGGGGGGAGGATGGGACCCCAAGGATCTGCGGGGCCCAAGGGGGACAGCGTGAGTTTGTGGGGTCCTTATGGGGTCAGGATGGGGTTATGGGGTCAGTATGGGGTCATGGGGTCAATAAGGGGTTATGGGGTCAGGGGGAGGATGGACCCCAAGGATCCGCAGGGCCAAAGGGGGACAGTGTGAGTTTATGGGGTCCTTATGGGGTCAGGGGGGTTATGGGGTGGGTTATGGGGTCAGTAAGGGGTTATGGGGTCAGGGTGGGTTATGGGGTCAGGATGGGGCTATGGGGTCAGGGTGGGTTATGGGGTCAGGGGGAGGATGGGACCCCAAGGATCTGCAGGGCCGAAGGGGGACAGCGTGAGTTGTGGGGTCCTTATGGGGTCCTTATGGGGTCAGTATGGGGTTATGGGGTCAGGGTGGGTTATGGGGTCAGGATAGGGTTATGGGGTCAGTATGGGGTTATGGGGTCAGGGGGAATTATGGGGTCGGGGGGAGGATGGGACCCCAAGGATCTGCGGGGCCAAAAGGGGACAGCGTGAGTTTGTGGGGTCCTTGTGGGGTCGGGGGGGTTATGGGGTCAGTATGGGGTCAGTAAGGGGTTATGGGGTCAGGGTGGGTTGTGGGGTCAGGGGGAGGATGGGACCCCAAGGATCTGCGGGGCCCAAGGGGGACAGCGTGAGTTTATGGGGGTCCTTATGGGGTCGGGGGGGTTATGGGGTCAGAAAGGGGTTATGGGGTCAGTATGGGGTCATGGGGTCAGGGGGGGTTATGGGGTCAGGGGGAGGATGGGACCCCAAGGATCTGCGGGGCCAAAGGGGGACAGCGTGAGTTTATGGGGTCAGGGGGATTATGGGGTCAGGATGGGGTTATGGGGTCAGTATGGGGTCATGGGGTCAGGGGGAGGATGGGACCCCAAGGATCTGCGGGGCCAAAGGGGGACAGCGTGAGTTTGTGGGGTCAGGGGGATTATGGGGTCAGGATGGGGTCATGGGGTCAGGGGGAGGATGGGACCCCAAGGATCTGCGGGGCCGAAGGGGGACAGCGTGAGTTTACGGGGTCCTTATGGGGTCAGGGGGGGTTATGGGGTGGGTTATGGGGTCAGTATGGGGTTATGGGGTCAATAAGGGGTTATGGGGTCAGGGGGGAGGATGGGACCCCAAGGATCTGCGGGGCCAAAGGGGGACAGCGTGAGTTTATGGGGTCCTTGTGGGGGTCGGGGGGGTTATGGGGTCAGAAAGGGGTTATGGGGTCAGTATGGGGTCATGGGGTCAGGGGGGGTTATGGGGTCAGGGGGGAGGATGGGACCCCAAGGATCTGCGGGGCCAAAGGGGGACAGCGTGAGTTTATGGGGTCAGGGGGGTTATGGGGTCAGGATGGGGTTATGGGGTCAGTATGGGGTCATGGGGTCAGGGGGAGGATGGGACCCCAAGGATCTGCGGGGCCAAAGGGGGACAGCGTGAGTTTGTGGGGTCAGGGGGATTATGGGGTCAGGATGGGGTCATGGGGTCAGGGGGAGGATGGGACCCCAAGGATCTGCGGGGCCGAAGGGGGACAGCGTGAGTTTACGGGGTCCTTATGGGGTCAGGGGGGGGTTATGGGGTGGGTTATGGGGTCAGTATGGGGTTATGGGGTCAATAAGGGGTTATGGGTCAGGGGGAGGATGGGACCCCAAGGATCTGCGGGGCCAAAGGGGGACAGCGTGAGTTTATGGGGTCCTTGTGGGGTCGGGGGGGTTATGGGGTCAGAAAGGGGTTATGGGGTCAGTATGGGGTCATGGGGTCAGGGGGGGTTATGGGGTCAGGGGGAGGATGGGACCCCAAGGATCTGCGGGGCCAAAGGGGGACAGCGTGAGTTTATGGGGTCAGGGGGGTTATGGGGTCAGGATGGGGTTATGGGGTCAGTATGGGGTCATGGGGTCAGGGGGAGGATGGGACCCCAAGGATCTGCGGGGCCAAAGGGGGACAGCGTGAGTTTGTGGGGTCAGGGGGATTATGGGGTCAGGATGGGGTCATGGGGTCAGGGGGAGGATGGGACCCCAAGGATCTGCGGGGCCAAAAGGGGACAGCGTGAGTTTACGGGGTCCTTGTGGGGTCGGGGGGGTTATGGGGTCAGAAAGGGGTTATGGGGTCAGTATGGGGTTATGGGGTCTGGGTGGGTTATGGGGCTATGGGGGATCTATGGGGTTATGGGATCAGCGGGGTTATGGGATCTATGCTGTTTTGGGATCTATGGGGCTATGGGGGATCTATGGGGTTATGGGATCAGTGGGGTTTTGGGATCAGTGGGGTTATGGGGGATCTGTGGGGCTATGGCATCTATGGAGCTTTGGGATCTGTGGGGTTTTGGGATCAGTGGGGTTTGGGATCAGTGGGGTTTGGGATCTGTGGGGTTTTTGACTTCTGGGCGGGGTCCCTTTGGGGCTGTGGGTTCTCCTTTAGGACGCGCTGTGTGGGATGGGGGCAGATCTATGGGGCCGCCCCACGGCCCCCCCACACCCCATTCTTCTCCCCCCACCCCACATCTGTAGGGCGTCCCCGGAGCCACCGGCCCTATAGGGCCCGCAGGAGCCCCCGGATTGCCCGTGAGTGCCCTCACCCCATAACCACCCCATAACCCATCCCATAACCCCATAACCCTCCCCATAACACCATAACCACCCCATAACCCCATAACCACCCCATAAACCCCCCCACCCCATAACCCCCCGCATAGCCCCATAACCCACCCCATAACCCACCCCATAACACCATAACCCACCCCATAACCCCCCCACCCCATTACCCCATAACCTCCCCTGTAACCCCATAACCCCATAAATCCCATAACCCCATAACCCCCCCCATAACCCCATAACTCACCCCATAACTCCCCACCCCATAACCCCACAACCCCATAACCCCATAGCCCTATAACCCACCCCATAAACCCCCCACCCCATAAACCCCCCACCCCATAACCCCATAACCCCATAACCCACCCCATAACCCCATAACCCCATAACCTCCCCTGTAACCCCATAACCCCATAATCCCATAACCCCATAATGCACCCCATAAAACCCCCACCCCATAACCCCACAACCCCATAACCCCATAGTCCCATAACCCACCCCATAACCCACCCCATAAAACCCCCCACCCCATAACCCCATAACCCCATAACCCCGTAACCCCATCTATGGGGTGGGGGTCCGCATTTTACCCCCCCCCCGCTGACGATCCCATAAATCCTTATAGGGTCCGGCCGGTCCCAAAGGAGCCAAAGGAGCGATGGTGAGTGCTGTGCCCCCCCCCACCCCATAACTGCCCCCCATCACCCCATAACTGCCCCCCCCACCCCACAACTGCCCCCCCATCACCCCATAACTGCCCCCCACCCCACAACTGCCCCCCCAACCCCATAACTGCCCCCCCCACCCCATAACTGCCCCCATCACCCCATAACTGCCTCCCAACCCCATAACTGCCCCCATCACCCCACAACTGCCCCCCCCACCCCATAACTGCCCCCCAACCCCATAACTGCCCCCCACCACCCCATAACTGCCCCCACCCCCCCCCAATTTTATAGGGCCAAGCCGGACCCAAAGGTGAACGCGGCCCCCCCGGCCCCCCCGGCCACCCCGTAAGTCTTGTGGGGTTTGGGGGGGGGTCTGTGGGGTCTATGGGGTTTGGGTTTGGGGGGGTTATGGGGTTGGGGGGGTTCTATGGGGCCTATGGGGTTTGGGGGGGTTATGGGGTTATGGGGCTTGGGGGGGTCTATGGGGTTGTGGGGTTCTGTGGGGTTGGGGGGGGCTATGGAGTTGTGGGGTTGTGCTTATGGGGCAGCGAGTTGGTTATGGGGCAGGCACTTATGGGGCAGTGGGTCATTTATGGGGCAGGGGTCACACTTATGGGGCGGGGGTCACTTATGGGGCAGGGGTCACTTATGGGGCTGGCTGTGGGTCACTTATGGGGCAGGGGTCACTTATGGGGCTGGGGTCACTTATGGGGCGAGGGGTCACTTATGGGGTGGGGGTCACTTATGGGGCTGGCTGTGGGTCACTTATGGGGCAGAGGGTCACTTATGGACACTGGGGGGTCACTTATGGGGCTGGGATCACTTATGGGGCAGGGGTCACTTATGGGGCTGGGGTTTGTTACGGGGTGGGGGTCACTTATGGGGCAGGGGTCACTTATGGGACTGGGATCACTTATGGGGTGGGGGTCACTTATGGGGCAGAGGTCACTTATGGGGCAGTGGGCCACTAATGGGGCTGGGATCACTTATGGGGCGGGGGTCACTTATGGGACCGGGGTCACTTACAGGGTGGGGGCCATTTATGGGGTGGGGGTCATTTATGGGGCGGGGATCACTTATGGGGCAGGCTGTGAGTCACTTATGGGGCAGGGGTCACTTATAGGGCGGCGGGTCACTTATGGGGCTAGGGTCACTTATGGGGCTGGATCACTTATGGGGCTGGGGTCACTTATAGGGCTGGGGTCACTTATGGGGCGGGGGTCACTTATGGGGCTGGGTCACTTCTGGGGCTGGGGGTCACTTATGGGGCGGTGGGTCACTTATGGGGCTGGGTCACTTATGGGGTTGGGGTCACTTATGGGGCGGGGGTCACTTATGGGTTGGGGTCACTTATGGGGCTGGGGTCACTTATGGGGCGGGGTCACTTATGGGTTGGGGTCACTTATAGGGCGGTGGGTCACTTATGGGGCGGGGGTCACTTATGGGTTGGGGTCACTTATGGGGTGGGGTCACTTATGGGGCTGGGGTCACTTATGGGGCGGGGTCACTTATGGGTTGGGGTCACTTATGGGTTGGGGTCACTTATGGGGCAGGGGTCACTTATGGGGTGGAAGTCACTTATGGGACTGGGGTCACTTATGGGGCGGGGGTCACTTATGGGGCTGGGATCACTTATGGGGCGGGGGGTCACTTATGGGACCGGGGTCACTTATAGGGTGGGGGCCATTTATGGGGTGGGGGTCATTTATGGGGCGGGGGTCACTTATGGGGCAGGCTGTGAGTCACTTACGGGGCAGGGGTCACTTATAGGGCGGCGGGTCTCTTATGAGGCTGGGTCACTTATGGGGCTGGGGTCACTTATGGGGCTGGCTGTGGGTCACTTATGGGGCGAGGGTCACTTATGGACACTGGGGGGTCACTTATGGGGCTGGGGTCACTTATGGGGCGGGGGTCACTTATGGGTTGGGGTCACTTATGGGGCTGGGGTCACTTATGGGTTGGGGTCACTTATGGGTTGGGGTCACTTATGGGGCGGGGGTCGCTTATGGGGCTGTATCACTTATGGGGTGGGGTCACTTATGGGGTGGGGTCACTTATGGGTTGGGGTCACTTATGGGGCAGTGGGTCACTTATGGGGCGGGGTGTCGCAGGGCCCCCCGGGGGAGGTGATCCAGCCGCTGCCGCTGCAGACGCCCCATAAGAACAAGCGCTCCATCGACGCCTCGCAGCCCATCGCCGACGACCCCACAAGCGGCCCCACAAGTGTGGGGCTGGAGGAGCTGCTGGGCGCCGTGGGGCGGGAGATCGAAGCCTTGCGGCGACCGACCGGGACCCGAGAAAATCCGGCACGGAGCTGCCAGGACCTGCGGCTCAGCCACCCCCAGCTGCACGACGGTCTGCGCCCCACAGCGGCCCCATAGCGGCCCCATAGCAGCCCCACAACGGCCCTATAAGGGACTGTAGGGACCCATAGAGACCCATAGAGACCCATAGCGACCCATAGAGAGCCATAGGGACCTATAGAGCCCCATTGAGACCCATAGCATCCCACAGGGACCCATAGGGACCCATAAGGACCCATAGAGACCCATAGAGCCCCATAGGAACCCATAGAGATCCATAGGGACTGATAGAGACCCATAGGGACCCATAAGGACCCATAGAGACCCATAGGGACCCATAGAGACACATGGCGCCCCATAGAGCCCCATAGAGAACCATAGGGACCCTCAGAGACCCACAGAGACCCATAGGAACCCATAGAGACCCCATAGAGCCCCATTGAGACCCATAGCATCCCACAGGGACCCATAGAGACCCATAGAGACCCCATAGAGACCCATAGGGACCCATAGGGCCCCATAGAGACCCATAAAGACCATAGGGACCCATAGGGACCCACAGGGACCCATAGAGAACCATAGGGACCCATAGAGCCCCATAGAGCCCCATAGGGACCCATAGGGACCCACAGGGACCCATAGGAACCCATAGAGACCCATAGGGACCCTCAGAGACCCCACAGGGACCCATAGGGACCCACAGCGCCCCAAAGAGACCCATAGGGACCCATAGAGACCCATAGAGACCCATAGGGACCCTCAGAGCCCCATAGTGCCCCATAGAGACCAATAGGGACCCATAGGGACCCATAGGGACCCATAGCGCCCCATAGAGACCCACAGGGACCCACAGAGACCCATAGAGAACCATAGCACCCCATAGGGACCCATAGGAACCCATAGGGACCCATAGTGACCCATAGTGACCCATAGCACCCCATAGAGCCCCATAGAGACCCATAGAGACCCATAGGGACCCATAGGGACCCATAGGGACCCATAGGAACCCATAGGAACCCATAGCGGCCCCATAGCGCCCCCACATGTAGACCCCCCCCTTCTTCCCCCCCCCTTCCCCCCCCATATTAAGACCCCCTCCATATGATCTCCCAATTTACCCCCTCTAATTAACCCCCCTAATTAACCCCCCCTAATTAACCCCCTAATTAACCCCCTCTAATTAACCCCCCCTAATTAACCCCCCCATATTTTATCCCCCCCCCCCAATTCACCCCCCTAATTAACCCCCTCCAATTCACCCCCCCAATTAACCCCCTAATTAACCCCCTCTAATTAACCCCCCGTATTTTATTCCCCCCAATTCACTCCCCCCAATTCACCCCTCCAATTCACCCCCTCTAATTAACCCCCCCTAATTAACCCCCCCATATTTTATCCCCCCCAACTCACCCCCCAATTATCCCCCCCTAATTAACCCCCTAACTAACCCCCCCATATTTTATCCCCCCCACCTCACCCCCCTAATTAACCCCCCAATTAACCCCCCCTAATTAACCCCCTAATTAACCCTCCCATATTTTATCCCTCCCCAATTCACCCCCCCAATTCACCCCCCCAATTAACCCCCCTAATTAACCCCCCCGTATTTCATCCCCTCCCAACTCACCCCCCCAATTCACCCCCCCCAATTACCCCCCCCTAATTAACCCCCCCTAATTACCCCCCCCTAATTACCCCCCCTATCCCCCCCAGGCCCGTACTGGGTGGACCCCAACCAGGGCTGCTCCCGCGACGCCATCCGGGTCTTCTGCCGCTTCTCCGGGGGGGGGACGGCCACGTGTCTGCCCCCCCACAACGGCACCCAGCAGGTCAGAGCCCCCCCAACCCCCCCCCAAAAATCGTGAGACCCCCCCCAACCTCCAACCCCCCCCCAAAAAGGTGAGAACCCCCCCAAACCCCAAACCCCCCCCCAGATGCTGAGACCCCCCCCATCACCCCATTATTGGTCAGAGCCCCCCCAACCCCCCCCAAAAAAGGTGAGACCCCCCCCAACCTCCAAACCCCTCCCAAAAGGTGAGACCCCCCCCAACCTCCAAACCCCCCCCCAAAAAGGTGAGACCCCCCCCAAACCCCAAACCCCCCCCCCCCAGATGCTGAGACCCCCCCCCCCATCACCCCATTATGGAGGGGGGGCAGCCACGTGTCTGCCCCCCCCACAACGGCACCCAGCAGCTCAGAGCCCCCCCAACCCCCCCAAAAAAAGTTGAGACCCCCCCCAAACCCTCCCCAAAATGTGAGACCCCCCCCCCACCCCCTGTCCCCATCACCCCATTATTGGAGGGGGGGGGTCACGTGTCTGCCCCCCCACAACGGCACCCAGCAGCTCAGTAGAGCCCCCCCAACCCCCCCCCCAAAAAGAGAGACCCCCCCCCAACCCCAAAACCCCCCCAAAAAAGGTGAGAACCCCCCAAACCCCCCCCAAAATGTGAGACCCCCCCCACCCCCTGTCCCATCACCCCATTATTGGAGGGGGGGGTCTCATGTCTCTGCCCCCCCACAACGGCACCCAGCAGGTCAGAGCCCCCCCCACCCCCCCCCAAAAAAGGTGAGACCCCCCCAACCTCCAACCCCCCCAAAAAGGTGAGACCCCCCCCCCCAACTTCCAACCTACTCCCCCAAAAACGTGAGACACCCCCCCCCGTCCCCCATCACCCCATTATTGGGGGGGGCACGTTTCTTGCCCCCCCCCCACAACGACACCCAACCCCTCAAGCCCCCCCCCCTCAAGCCCCCCCCCCATTTTAACCCCCCCGTTCCCCCCTACAGCCACATATCCCCCCCCCCACGTCCCCCAAACCCCCCATATCCCCCAACCCCCCCATAACTCCCTCAATATCCGACCCCCCCATGCCCCCCCCCACTTAACCCCCCCGCCCCCCCCCACACCCCCAATTTAACCCCCCGTTCCCCCCCCACCTCCCCATGCCCCCCAAACCCCCCCATAACCCCCTCGATATCCTATGACCCCCCCATGCCCCCCCACTTACCCCCCGCGTTCCCCCCCCCTTTGCCCCCCCAATTACCCCCCCGTTCCCCCCCCTTGTGCCCCCCCCCAATTACCCCCCGCATTCCCCCCCCTTTGCCCCCCTCCAATTACCCCCCCCGTTCCCCACCCTTTGCCCCCCCAATTTAACCCCCCCGTTCCCCCCCTTGTGCCCCCCCAATTAACCCCCCCGTTCCCCCCCTTGTGCCCCCCCCAATTACCCCCCCGTTCCCCCCCCCTTGTGCCCCCCCCCACTTAACCGCCCCCGTTCCCCCCCCTTTGCCCCCCCAATTAACCCCCCCGTTCCCCCCCCTTGTGCCCCCCCCAATTAACCCCCACCGTTCCCCCCCCACACCCCCCCCCCAATTAACCCCCCCGTCCCCCCACACCCCCATTATCCCCCCTCTAGACCCCCCCATAGCCCCCCTCGATATCTCATGCCCCCCCCATGTGCCCCCCCCAATTTAACCCCCCCGTTCCCCCCCCCCACCTCCCCATGCCCCCCAAACCCCCCCATAACCCCCTCGATATCCTATGACCCCCCCATGCCCCCCACTTACCCCCCGCGTTCCCCCCCCTTTGCCCCCCCCAATTACCCCCCCGTTCCCCCCTTGTGCCCCCCCCAATTACCCCCCCCGTTCCCCCCCCTTTGCCCCCCCCCAATTTAACCCCCCCGTTCCCCCCCCTTTGCCCCCCCCCCAATTACCCCCCCTTTCCCCCCCCTTGTGCCCCCCCAATTACCCCCACCGTTCCCCCCCACACCCCCCCAATTAACCCCCCCGTCCACCTACACCCCATATCCCCCCCCCCGTCCCCCAAACCCCCCCCATATCCCCCCTCTAGACCCCCCATAGCCCCCTCAATACCCCATGCCCCCCCCCCGTGCCCCCCCCCCAATTAACCCCCCCGTTCCCCCCCCGCAGCCCGCCGCCCCCCTCCGGTGCAGCTCCGTTTCCTCCGCCTGCTGAGCGCGGCGGCGGCTCAGCGCGTTACCCGGCCGTGTCCGCCAGGGGGCGCCGGCGCTCCGCTGCTCCTCGTCGCGGCCAACGGGGAGCGCCTGGAAGCCGGCGGCGCCCAGCTGAGGGTCACCGACAGCCGGCCGTGCGCGGTGAGCGGCCCGAAGTGGGACCCCAGACCCTATAAGGGACCCCCGACCCTATAAGGGACCCCAGCCCCAGAAGTGGGACCCCAGCCCCATAAGTGGGACCCCAGACCCAAAAGTGGGACCCCAGACCCTATAAGGGACCCCCGACCCCTATAAGGGACCCCAGACCCAGAAGTGGGACCCCAGCCCCATAAGTGGGACCCCAGACCCTATAAGGGACCCCAGACCCACGGGGACCCCAGACCCAGAAGTGGGACCCCAGACCCTATAAGGGACCCCAGACCCAGAAGTGGGACCCCAGACCCACGGGGACCCCCGACCCATAAGTGGGACCCCAGACCCTATAAGGGACCCCAGACCCAGAAGTGGGACCCCAGACCCTATAAGGGACCCCAGACCCATAAGTGGGACCCCAGACCCTATAAGGGACCCCAGACCCACAGGGACCCCAGACACACAGGGACCCCAGACCCATAAGTGGGACCCCAGACCCTATAAGGGACCCCAGACCCAGAAGTGGGACCCCAGACCCTATAAGGGACCCCAGACCCACAGGGACCCCAGACACACAGGGGACCCCAGACCCATAAGTGGGACCCCAGACCCATAAGTGGGACTCCAGACCCATCAGGGACCCCAGACCCAAGAGGGACCCCGGACCCATAAGTGGGACCCCAGACCCAAGAGGGACCCGCGGGGACCCCAGACCCACAGGGACCCTAGACCCATAAGTGGGACCCCAGATCCACAGGGACCCCAGACTCACAGGGACCCCAGCCCCATAAGTGGGACCCCCGACCCAGAAGTGGGACCCCAGACCCTATAAGGGACCCCAGACCCACGGGGACCCCAGACCCAAGAGGGACCCACAGGGACCCCAGACCCATAAGTGGGACCCCAGACCCACGGGGACCCCAGACCCACAGGGACCCCAGACCCATAAGTGGGACCCCAGACCCAGAAGTGGGACCCCAGACCCACAGGGACTCCCGACCCATAAGTGGGACCCCAGACCCTATGTGGGACCCCAGACCCACAGGGACCCCAGACCCATAAGTGGGACCCCAGACCCAGAAGTGGGACCCCAGACCCATAAGTGGGACCCCCGACCCATCAGGGACCCCCGACCCAAGAGGGACCCCAGACCCATGGGGACCCCAGACCCTATAAGGGGCCCCAGACCCATAAGTGGGACCCCAGACCCAAGAGGGACCCCAGACCCACGGGGACCCCAGACCCATAAGGGACCCCAGACCCATAAGGGACCCCGAGAGGACCCCAGACCCTATAAGGGACTCCAGACCCACAGGGACCCCAGACCCATCAGTGGGACCCCAGACCCATCAGGGACCCCAGACCCTATAAGCCTATAAGGGACCCCCAACCCATAAGTGGGACCCCAGACCCACAGGGACCCCAGACCCATAAGGGACCCCGTGAGGACCCCAGACCCTATAAGGGACCCCTGACCCATGAGGGACCCAGACCCATCAGGGACCCCAGACCCATAAGTGTGACCCCCCGCTCCATAAAGAACCACATACCCCCCATTCCCCCCCCACCCCATAAGCAACCCCCAACCCCATAAGCGCCCCTCATCCCATAGCTGACCCCATAAGTCCCCCCCGACCCCATAAGTGCCCCCCATCCCATAGCTGAACCCCATAAGTCCCATCACCCTATATCTGACCCCACAGCTGACCCCATTATCCCATAGCTGACCCCACAGCTAACCCCACAGCTGACCCCCCGACCCCATAGCTGACCCCATAAGCACCCCCCGACCCCATAAGTGCCCCCACCCCACAGCTGACCCCATGACCCCATAGCTGACCCCATAAGCACCCCCCGACCCCATAAGTCCCCCCACCCTACAGCTGACCCCCGACCCCATAAGTCCCCCCCCCACACAGCTGACCCCATGACCCCCAGCTGACCCTACAGCTGACCCCACGACCCCATAGCTGACCCCATGACCCCCACCTGACCCTACTGCTGACCCCATGACCCCCCAGCTGACCCCATAGCTGACCCCACAGCTGACCCCATGCCCCATGACCCCATAGCTGACCCCATAAGTGCCCCCACCCCCACAGCTGACCCCCTGACCCCATAAGTCCCCCCACCCCACAGCTGACCCCATGACCCCCAGCTGACCCTATAGCTGACCCCACATCTGCCCCCTTGACCCCATAAGTCCCCCCACCTCACAGCTGACCCCACAGCTGAGCCCCCAACCCCATAAGTCCCCCTACCCCACAGCTGACCCCATGACCCCATAGCTGATCCTATAAGCACCCCTGACCCCATAAGTCCCCCCACCCCCCAGCTGACCCCACAGCTGACCCCCCGACCCCATAAGTCCTCCCCCCACAGCTGACCCCATGACCTCCAGCTGACCCTACAGCTGACCCCATGACCCCCAGCTGACCCCACAGCTGACCCCATAAGTGCCCCCATCCCCCAGCTGACCCCACAGCTGACCCCATGACCCACAGCTGACCCCATCACCCCCCATCTGACCCCATGACCCCCAGCTGACCCCCCAGCTGACCCCATGACCCCAAGCTGACCCCACAGCTGACCCCATGACCCCCAGCTGACCCTACGGCTGACCCCACATCTGCTCCCCGACCCCATAAGTCCTCCCACCCCACAGCTGACCCCATGACCCCAAGCTGACCCTACACTGACCCCATGACCCCCAGCTGACCCCCCATCTGACCCCACATGTGCCCCCGACCCCATAAGTGCCCCCACCCCCCATCTGACCCCACAGCTGACCCCATGACCCCATAGGTGACCCCATAAGTGCCCCCACCCCCACAGCTGACCCCCCGACCCATAAGTCCTCCCACCCCACAGCTGACCCCATGACCCCCAGCTGACCCTACAGCTGACCCCATGACCCCACAGCTGACCCCATAAGTCCCCCCCCACAGCTGACCCTACAACTGACCCCACAGCTGACCCCATGACCCCACAGCTGACCCTATAAGTGCCCCCCACCTCCCAGCTGACCCCACAGCTGACCCCTGCCCCACAGCTGACCCTACAGCTGACCCCCCCGACCCCATAAGTCCCCCCCCCCCCACAGCTGACCCCATGACCCCATAGCTGACCCCATAAGTGCCCCCACCCCCACATCTGCCCCCCCGACCCCATAAGTGCCCCCACCCCCCAGCTGACCCTACAGCTGACCCCATGACCCCATAGCTGACCCCATAAGTGTCCCCACCCCCCACATCTGCCCCCCCCCAACCCCATAAGTCCCCCCACCCCCCAGCTGACCCCGTAAGTGCCCCCTCCACAGCTGACCCCATGACCCCCAGCTGACCCCACAGCTGACCCCATGACCCCCAGCTGACCCTACAGCTGACCCCATGACCCCATAGCTGACCCCATAAGTACCCCCACCCCACAGCTGACCCCATGACCCCATAGCTGACCCCACAGCTGACCCCATGACCCCAAGCTGACCCTACAGCTGACCCCATGACCCCAAGCTGACCCCATGACCCCAAGCTGACCCTACAGCTGACCCCATGACCCCAAGCTGACCCCATGACCCCAAGCTGACCCTACAGCTGACCCCATGACCCCAAGCTGACCCCATGACCCCAAGCTGACCCTACAGCTGACCCCATGACCCCCAGCTGACCCCACGACCCCCAGCTGACCCCATGACCCCAAGCTGACCCCATGACCCCAAGCTGACCCTACAGCTGACCCCATGACCCCAAGCTGACCCCATGACCCCAAGCTGACCCTACAGCTGACCCCATGACCCCCAGCTGACCCCCATGACCCCAAGCTGACCCTACAGCTGACCCCATGACCCCAAGCTGACCCCATGACCCCAAGCTGACCCTACAGCTGACCCCACGACCCCCAGCTGACCCCATGACCCCAAGCTGACCCCACAGCTGACCCCATGACCCCCAGCTGACCCCACGACCCCCAGCTGACCCTCCACTGACCCCACACGTGCCCCCCGCCCCCCAGCCGGTTGTAGGGCGGCAGAGCCAGGAGCTGTGGTCCCCCCGCCCGGATCTGTTCCCGCTGTCGGACCCCAGCGGCGCCGCGGACTTCGGCCCCGTCTGCTTCACGGCCTGACGGCTCCGCTAATTAATTCATTCCCTCATTAACGCGCCCCGCTCGTTAGCGCGCCCCCCCCCCCCCCCCCGGCGCTAAGGAAGGAGAAACCCCATAAGGCGCTGCGACCCCAAACCGCGACTACGGGGTTTTTTTTGGGGGGGGGCGGTAATTAGCGATCTCCGACGGGGTTCTTAATGATTTCTGAAGTTAATGAGCGTTAATTAATTGGCGGTAATGAAGGGGGAGCGGAGGCGGGAGGGGGGGGCTGCCGTTATTTATTGTGGAGGGGTTTTTATGGGGCCGCTGGAATAAAAAGGAGGATGGTCCCAGAAGTGTGGCCCTATAAGTGTGACCCCATAAGTGTGACCCCATAAATGTGACCCTATAACAGCCACCCCATAAGTGTGACCCTATAACTGCCACCTCATAAGTGTGACCCCATAAGTGTGATCCCATAAGTGTGGCCCCATAACTGCCACCTCATAAGCGTGGCCCCATAAGTGTGGCCCCAGAAGTGTGACCCCAGAAGTGTGGCCCCATAAGTGTGATCCCATAAGTGTGGCTCCATAAAGGTGACCCCATAAATGTGATCCCATAAGTGTGGCCCCATAAGTGTGATCCCATAAATGTGACTCCATAAATCTGACCCCATAAGTGTGACCCCATAAGTGTGACCCCATAACTGTGACTCCATAAATCTGACCCCATAAGTGTGGCCCCATAAGTGTGGCCCCATAAGTGTGACCCCGTAAATGTGATCCCATAAGTGTGGCCCCATAAATGTGACCCCATAAGTGTGGCCCCATAAGTGTGGCCCCATAAGTGTGACCACATAAATGTGACCCCATAAGTGTGGCCCCATAAGTGTGATCCCATAAGTGTGATCCCATAAATGTGACCCCCATAAATCTGACTCCATAAATCTGACCCCATAAGTGTGACCCCATAAATGCGACCACATAAATGTGACTCCATAAGTGTGGCCCCATAAGTGTGATCCCATAAGTGTGACCCATAAGTGTGACCCATAAGTGTGACCCCATAACAACACCATCACCCCCCCACAGACCCCACAAACCCCACAGACCCCACAGACCCCCCCAAAACCCTCCACCCCAGAGACCCCAGAGACCCCACAGATCCCACAAACCCCGCAGACCCCACAGACCCCACAAACCCCACAGACCTCTCCACCCCACAGACCCCACAAACCCTACAGACCCCACAGACCCCACAGGCGCCCCCAAACCCCTCCTCCCCAGAGACCCCACAAACCCCACAGACCCCCCAGACCCCCAAACCCCACAGACCCCAGAAACTCCAGAAACCCCACAGACTCCACAAACCCCACAGACCCCACAGACTCTACAGACCCCACAGATCCTATAGACCCCACAAACCCCAAAAACCCCACAGACCCCAGAAACCCCAGAACCCCACAGACCCTATAAACCCCACAAACCCTACAGACCCCACAGACCCCACAGGCGCCCCCAAACCCCTCCACCCCACAGACCCCAGAGACCCCACAAACCCCACAGACCCCCCAGACCCCAAACCCCACAGACCCCAGAAACTCCAGAAACCCCACAGACACCACGGACCCCACGAACCCCACAGACCCCTCAGACCCCACAAACCCCACAGACCCCACAGAAACCACAGACCCCACAGACCCCACAAACCCCACAGACCTCACAGACCCCAAACCCCACAGATCTCTGCGCCCCCACCTGCGCTGCACGTCGGGGCCGACCCCATTTATTGACCCCAAAACAGCCGACGGGGGGGGGAACGGGGATGTGGGGCGGGCAGGGGGAGACCCCACAGATATGGGGCGGGGTGGGGCGCTATGGGGTGCTATGGGGCGGTGTGTGGGGCTATGGGGCGCTATGGGGTGGTGTGGGGTGGTATGGGGTGCTATGGGGCGGTGTGTGGGGCTATAGGGTGCTATGGGGTGCTATGGGCGGTGTGGGGTGCTATGGGGTGCTATGGGGTGGTGTGGGGTGCTATGGGGCGGTGTGTGGGATTATGGGGTGCTATGGGGTGCTATGGGGCGCTATGGGGCAGTATGTGGGGCTATAGGGTGCTATGAGGTGCTATGGGGCGGTGTGGGGTGCTATGGGGTGCTATGGGGCGCTATGGGGTGCTATGGGGCAGTGTGTGGGGCTATGGGGTGCTATGGGGTGCTATGGGGTGGTGTGTGGGGCTATAGGGTGCTATGGGGTGCTATGGGTGGTGTGGGGTGCTATGGGGTGCTATGGGGCACTATGGGGTGCTATGGGGCGGTGTGTGGGGCTATGGGGCGCTATGGGGTGGTGTGGGGTGGTATGGGGTGCTATGGGGCGGTGTGTGGGGCTATAGGGTGCTATGGGGTGCTATGGGCGGTGTGGGGTGCTATGGGGTGCTATGGGGTGGTGTGGGGTGCTATGGGGCGGTGTGTGGGATTATGGGGTGCTATGGGGTGCTATGGGGCGCTATGGGGCAGTATGTGGGGCTATAGGGTGCTATGAGGTGCTATGGGGCGGTGTGGGGTGCTATGGGGTGCTATGGGGCGCTATGGGGTGCTATGGGGCAGTGTGTGGGGCTATGGGGTGCTATGGGGTGCTATGGGGTGGTGTGTGGGGCTATAGGGTGCTATGGGGTGCTATGGGTGGTGTGGGGTGCTATGGGGTGCTATGGGGCACTATGGGGTGCTATGGGGCGGTGTGTGGGGCTATGGGGCGCTATGGGGTGGTGTGGGGTGGTATGGGGTGCTATGGGGCGGTGTGTGGGGCTATAGGGTGCTATGGGGTGCTATGGGCGGTGTGGGGTGCTATGGGGTGCTATGGGGTGGTGTGGGGTGCTATGGGGCGGTGTGTGGGATTATGGGGTGCTATGGGGTGCTATGGGGCGCTATGGGGCAGTATGTGGGGCTATAGGGTGCTATGAGGTGCTATGGGGCGGTGTGGGGTGCTATGGGGTGCTATGGGGCGCTATGGGGTGCTATGGGGCAGTGTGTGGGGCTATGGGGTGCTATGGGGTGCTATGGGGCGGTGTGTGGGGCTATAGGGTGCTATGGGGTGCTATGGGTGGTGTGGGGTGCTATGGGGTGCTATGGGGCAGTGTGGGGTGCTATGGGGCGGGGTGTGGGGCTATAGGGTGCTATGGGGTGCTATGGGTGGTGTGGGGTGCTATGGGGTGCTATGGGGCAGTGTGGGGTGCTATGGGGCGGGGTGTGGGGCTATAGGGTGCTATGGGGTGCTATTGGGTGCAATGGGGCAGTATGTGGGGCTATGGGGCGCTATGGGGTGTTATGGGGCGGTATGTGGGGCTATGGGGTGCTATGGGGTGCTATGGGGTGGTATGTAGGGCTATAGGGCGTTATGGGGCGCTATGGGGTGCTATGGGGCGCTATGGGGTGCTATGGGGCGGTATGTGGGGCTATGGGGTGCTATGGGGTGCAATGGGGTGCTATGGGGTGCTATGGGGCGGTGTGTGAGGCTATGGGGTGCTATGGGGTGCAGTGGGGTGCTATGGGGCGCTATGGGGTGCTATGGGGTGGTGTGTGGGGCTATGGGGTGCAATGGGGCGCTATGGGGCGCTATGGGGTGCTATGGGGTGCTATGGGGCAGTATGTGGGGCTATAGGGTGCTATGGGATGGTGTGTGGGGCGCCATGGGGTGCTATGGGGTGCAATGGGATGCTATGGGGCGGTGTGTGGGGCTATGGGGTGCTATGGGGTGTTATGTGGGGCCATGGGGCGGTATGGGGTGCAATGGGGTAGTGTGGGGTGCTGTGGGGCGCTATGGGGTGGTTTGTGGGGTTATGGGGCACTATGGGGTGCTATGGGGCGGTGTGTGGGGCTATGGGGCGCTATGGGGCGGTGTGGGGTGCTTGGGGTGGTTTGTGGAGTTATGGGGGTGCTTATGGGGCTATGGGGTGCTATGGGGCGGTGTGGGGTGCTACGGGGTCAATGGCGTCAATGGGGTCTCAGTGGGTCTCAATGGGTTTAAAGGGGCACAGTGGGGCTCCATGGGTCTCAATGGGTTTCAATGGGTTTCAATGGGATCAGTGGGTCTCAGTGGGTCTCAGTGGGTCTCAATGGGGTCAATGGGGTCAATGGGTCTCAGTGGGTCTCAGTGGGTCCCAGTGGGGTCAATGGGTCTCAGTGGGTCTCAGTGGGTCTCAGTGGGGTCAATGGGTCTCAATGGGTCTCAGTGGGACTCAATGGGGTCAAAGGGGTCAATGGGTCTCAGTGGGTCTCAATGGGGTCAATGGGTCTCAGTGGGACTCAATGGGGTCAATGGGTCTCAGTGGGACTCAATGGGGTCAATGGGTCTCAATGGGTCTCAGTGGGTCTCAGTGGGTCTCAGTGGGGTCAATGGATCTCAATGGGTCTCAGTGGGTCTCAATGGGGTCAATGGGTCTCAGTGGGTGTCAATGGGTCTCAGTGGGACGCAATGGGGTCAATGGGGTCAATGGGTCTCAGTGGAACTCAGTGGGTCTCAGTGGGTCTCAGTGGGGTCAATGGGTCTCAATGGGTCTCAGTGGGTCTCAGTGGGTTTCAGTGGGTCTCAATGGAACTCAATGGGTCTCAATGGGTCTCAATGGGTCTCAGTGGGACTCAGTGGGACTCAGTGGGTCTCAATGGGGTCAATGGGTCTCAATGGGTCTCAATGGGGTCAATAGGTCTCAGTGGGTCTCAGTGGGTCTCAGTGGGTCTCAGTGGGTCTCAGTGGGTCTCAGTGGGGTCAATGGATCTCAGCAGGTCTCAATGGGTCGCTGTGTTGCTCAATGGGTTTCAGTGGGTTTTAATGGGATCAATGGGGTCAATGGGTCTCAATGGGTCTCAGTGGGTCTCAGTAGATCTCAGTGGGGTCAATGTGTCTCAGTGGGTCTCAGTGGGTCTCAATGGGTCTCAGTGGGTCTCAATGGGTCACTGTGTTCCTCAATGGGTTTCAATGGGATCAATGGCGTCAATGGGTCTCAGTGGGACTCAATGGGTCTCAGTGGGTCTCAGTGGGGTCAATGGATCTCAATGGGTCTCAATGGGTCTCAGTGGGTCTCAGTGGGTCTCAGCGGGTCTCCATGGGTCTCAGTGGATCTCAGTGGGGTCAATGGGTCTCAGTGGGTCTCAGTGTGTCGCTGTGTTGCTCAATGGGTCTCCATGGGTCTCAGTGGGTCTCAGTGGGTCTCAATGGAACTCAATGGGTCTCAATGGGTCTCAGTGGGACTCAGTGGGTCTCAATGGGGTCAATGGGTCTCCATGGGTCTCAGTGGGTCTCAGTGGGTCTCAGTGGGTCTCAGTGGGGTCAATGGATCTCAGCAGGTCTCAATGGGTCGCTGTGTTGCTCAATGGGTTTCAGTGGGTTTTAATGGGGTCAATGGGGTCAATGGGTCTCAATGGAACTCAGTGGGTCTCAGTGGGTCTCAGTGGGTCTCAATGGGTCTCAGTGGGTCTCAGTAGATCTCAGTGGGGTCAATGTGTCTCAGTGGGTCTCAGTGGGTCTCAGTGGGTCTCAATGGGCCTCAGTGGATCTCAGTGGGGTCAATGGGTCTCAGTGGGTCTCAGTGGGTCTCAGTGGGGTCAATGGGTCTCAGTGAGTCACTGTGTTGCTCAATGGGTTTCAATGGGATCAGTGGGTCTCAGTGGGTCTGAGTGGGTCTCAGCGGGTCTCAGTGGGTCGCTGTGCTGCTCAATGGGTTTCAATGGGTTTCAATGGGCTCAATGGGTCTCAATGGGTCTCAGTGAATCTCAGTGGGTCTCAATGGAACTCAGTGGGTCTCGGTGGGTCGCTGTGTTGCTCAGTGGGTCTTGATGGGTCTCAATGGGTCTGGATGGGTCTCAGTGGGTCTCAATGGGTCTCGCTGGGTCTCAATGGGCCTGGATGGGTCTGGATGGGTCTCAGTGGGTCTGGATGGGTCTCAATGGGTCTCGCTGGGTCTCAATGGGTCTGGATGGGTCTCAATGGGTCTCGCTGGGTCTCAATGGGTCTGGATGGGTCTCAATGGGTCTCAATGGGTCTGGATGGGTCTCAATGGGTCTCAATGGGTCTCAATGGGTCTCAATGGGTCTCGCTGGGTCTCAATGGGTCTGGATGGGTCTGGATGGGTCTCAGTGGGTCTCAGTGGGTCTGGACGGGTCTCAATGGGTCTCGATGGGTCTGGATGGGTCTCAGTGGGTCTCAGTGGGTCGCGATGGGTCTCGGTGGGTCCGGCCGGGCGGGGGGTGCCGCGCTGGGCTCACAGCAGCCCCCTCTGGCGGGCGGCGGCCCCGCGGCGCACGGCGCGCAGGATGAGGGCGGTGCCGGCCGCGATGCCCGCGATGCCCACCGCCAAACCCGCGGCGCACCACAGGGTGGCGCTGCTCTCCGACGGCGGCTGCGGCACTTCCGGCTCTGCGGGCACAGCCGGGGGGTCGGGGGGGAGCGAGATCCACCGCCCCCAAAACCCCACAACCCCACAACCCCAGAACCTCATAACCTCATAACCCCACAACCCTATGACGCCGTAACCCCACAACCCCACAACCCCATAACCCCAACCATGTGGCCCCAAAACGGAGCCGTGCCGCATAACCTCACAACCCCACAACCCCACAACCCCATAACCCCATGACTCTATAACCCTGGGACCCCACAACCCCATAACCCTATAACTCCGTAACCCCATAACCCTATGACCCCATAACCCTATGACCCCAGAACCCCATAACCCCACAACCCCATAACCCCGTAACCCCATGACCCCAGAACTCCATAACCCCATAACCCTATAACCCCACAACCCCACAACCCCATAACCCCGTAACCCCATAACCCCATAATCCCACTACCCCATAACCCCATAATCCTATGAGCCCATAACCCCACAACCCCACAGCCCCCCACAACCCCATAACTGTATGACCCCATAACCCCACAATCCCACAACCCCATAATCCCCATAACCACCCCATAACCCCATATCCCACCCCATATCCCACCCCATAACCCCTACAGGCTCACCCCAGAGGCGCTCGGTGGCGCCCTCTGCCACCCAGTGGCGCACAGCACACGTGTACACGTCTCCCATCACCCCATCACCCCATATCCCACCCCATATCCCACCCCATATCCCACCCCATCACCCCATAACCCCATATCCCACCCCATCACCCCATCACCCCATATCCCATCCCATAACCCCATATCCCACCCCATCACCCCATAACCCCATATCCCACCCCATAACCCCATCACCCCATATCCCACCCCATAACCACCCCATAACCCCATATCCCACCCCATATCCCGCCCCATAACCCCATATCCTACCCCATAACCCCATAACCCCATATCCCACCCCATCACCCCATATCCCACCCCATCACCCCATAACCCCATATCCCACCCCATAAGCACCCCATAACCCCATAACCCCATCACTCACCCCAGAGGCGCTCGGTGGCGCCCTCTGCCGCCCAGTGGCGCACAGCACACGTGTACACGTCTCCCATCACCCCATAACCCCATCACCCCATATCCCACCCCATATCCCACCCCATATCCCACCTCATAACCCCATAATCCCATATCCCACCCCATAACCCCATCACTCACCCCACAGACGCTCGGTGGCGCCCTCTGCCGCCCAGTGTCGCACAGCACACGTGTACACGTCTCCCATCACCCCATAACCCCATAACACCCCATAACCCCATAACCCCATCACCCCATAACCCCATCACTCACCCCACAGACGCTCGGTGGCGCCCTCTGCCGCCCAGTGGCGCACAGCACACGTGTACACGTCTCCCATCACCCCATAACCCCATAACACCCCATAACCCCATAAGCACCCCATAACCCCATAACCCCATCACTCACCCCACAGACGCTCGGTGGCGCCCTCTGCCGCCCAGTGTCACACAGCACACGTGTACACGTCTCCCATCACCCCATAACCCCATATCCCACCCCATAACCCCATCACCCCATCACCCCATAACCCCATCACTCACCCCACAGACGCTCGGTGGCGCCCTCTGCCGCCCAGTGTCGCACAGCACACGTGTACACGTCGCCGCGGCGCGGCACGAAGGGCAGGTAGGAGAACTTTCGGAAGAGGAGGTCGGGCCGGCCGTAATACACGCTGTCGTAAACGCCGTCGCTCAGCGGCTCCCCGTTGCGACGCCACTCGATGGTGGCGACCGGCGGCCAGAAGCGGTCGGCGTAGCAGATGAGGACGTTGGGCTCGTCCAGCTCCACCGGGTCCTCCGAGAACAGCGCCACCTCCGGCGCCACTGCGGAACGGCAGCGGGGTCACGGGGTGCGGGGGGGGGGGGGTTGTGGGGTTTTGTGGGGTTTTGTGGGGTTGTGGGGTTATGGGGTAATGGGGTTATGGGGTGTTATGGGGTTGTGGGGTGCTTATGGGGTTATGGGGTTTTATGGGGTTTTATGGGGTTGTGGGGTGCTTATGGGGTGTTATGGGGTTATGGGGTTTTATGGGGTTTTATGGGGTGCTTATGGGGTTATGGGGTGCTTAGGGGGTTGTGGGGTTTTATGGGGTTTTGTGGGGTTGTGGGGTAATGGGGTTGTGGGGTGTTATGGGGTTGTGGGGTGCTTATGGGGTTGTGGGGTGTTTTGGGGTTATGGGGTACTTATGGGGTTATGGGGTGTTTTGGGGTTATGGGGTGCTTATGGGGTTATGGGGTAATGGGGTTGTGGGGTTTTATGGGGTTTTATGGAGTTATGGGGTGTTATGGGGTTATGGGGTGGGGGGTTGTGGGGTTATGGGGGGTTATGGGGTGCTTATGGGGTTATGGGGTGTTATAGGGTTATGGGGTGTTATGGGGTGCTATGGGGTGTTATGGGGTTGTGGGGTACTTATGGGGTTATGGGGTGTTATGGGGTTATGGGGTGCTTATAGGGTTATGGGGTAATGGGGTTGTGGGGTGTTATGGGGTTATGGGCTTATGGGGTGCTTATGGGGTTATGGGGTGTTATGGGCTGCTTATGGGGTTGTGGGGTTGTGAGGTTATGGGGTTGTGGGGTGGGGGGTTGTGGGGTTATGGGGTGCTTATGGGGTGCTTATGGGGTGCTTATGGGGTTGTGGGGTTTTATGGGGTGCTTATGGGGTTGTGGGGTTATGGGGTGGGGGGTTATGGGGTGTTGTGGGGTTGTGGGGTGTTATGGGGTTATGGGGTGGGTTATGAGGTTATGGGGCAGGTTATGGGGTGGGGTGTGGGGTTATGGGGTGGGTTATGGGGTTGGGGGTTGTGGGGCTCCATTGCCCCATAACCCCATCTCACCCCTTAACCCCATCACCCCACACCCCACCCCACCCATCACCCCCTGACCCCTGACCCCTGACTCCACTCCCAGGCTCTCCAGGGACCCACAGCAGCTCCACGTCACCGCCTCCACCTCCTGACCCCCATCCTGACCCCATCACCCCACATCTCCATCACCCCATCCTGACCCCATCACCCCATCACCCCATCCTGACCCCATCACCCCACCACTCTGGGACCCTCCGCCCCCTGACCTTTGACCCCTGCCCCCTGCCCCCCCCGTACCAAAGTCCTGCTGGGAGCGGTTGGAGTTGTGGGTCATGACATTGAGGTTCTTCATCACCCCATCCTGACCCCATCACCCCATCACCCCACACTGACCCCATCACTCCACCACTCCGGGACCCACCGCCCCCTGACCCCTGACCTTTGACCCCTGCCCCCTGACCCCCGTACCGAAGTCCTGCTGGGAGCGGTTGGAGTTGTGGATCATGACGTCGAGGTTCTGCAGGGCTCCATCGTCCCATGGCTCCATCGCCCCATAACCCCATCACCCCACACACCACCCCACACATGACCCCATGACCTTTGACCTCTGACCCCTGACCCCACTGCCAGGCTCTGCAGGGACCCACAGCAGCTCCACCTCATCACTTCCAAGCTCCATCTCCCTACCGCTCACCCCGACCCCATCACCCCACGCTGACCCCACGGCCCCACCGCCCCCTGACCTTTGACCCCTGCCCCCTGACCCCCGTACCGAAGTCCTGCTGGGAGCGGTTGGAGTTGTGGATCATGACGTCGAGGTTCTGCTTGCCCACGGCCATGTTCTGCAGCGCCCCCTGCGCCTCGAAGCTGGCGAAGCGGCCGAACTCGGGCAGCCGCCAGATGGTCTGAGCCGCCTCCAGCTCCACGTGGAACAGCTCGTCCGCGTCGAAGTGGAAACCGTACTGAGCCCCCGCCGCCTCCGGGCCCTCCGAGCGGTGGTAGAACTCGGCCTGGATCAGCACGTGCGGCTCTGCGGGGGCGGGGGTCAAGGGTCAGGGGTCGGGGGGTCATTGGGGGGCAGTGGGGTCAATGGGGTTGGGGGTCAGGGGGGGTTCAGGGGGGGTTCAGGGGGTGAGAAGTGATGGGTAGAACTCGGGCTGAAGCAGCACGTGCGGCTCTGCGGGGGCGGGGGGCAAAGGTCAGGGGTCAGAGAGGGGCAGGGGGGGCACTGGGGGGCAGTGGGGTCAGTGGGGTTGGGCGTCAGGGGGGACCAGGGGGGGTCAGGGGGGAAGAAGTGACGGGTAGAACTCGGCCTGGATCAGCACGTGCGGCTCTGCGGGGGCGGGGGTCAAGGGTCAGGGGTCGGGGGGTCATTGGGGGGCAGTGGGGTCAATGGGGTTGGGGGTCAGGGGGGTTCAGGGGAGTTCAGGGGTGGTTCAGGGGAGGAGAAGTGATGGGTAGAACTCGGGCTGAAGCAGCACGTGGGGCTCTGTGGGGGTGGGGGTCAAAGGTCAGGGGTCGGGGGGTCATTGGGGGGCAGTGGGGTCAATGGGGTTGGGGGTCAGTGGGGGTTCAGGGGGGGTTGAGGGGGTGAGAAGTGATGGGTAGAACTCGGGCTGAAGCAGCACGTGCGGCTTTGCGGGGTCGGGGGTCAAGGGTCAGGGGTCAGAGAGGGGCAGGGGGGGCACTGGGGGGCAGTGGGGTCAGTGGGGTCAATAGGGTTGGGCGTCAGGGGGGGACCAGGGGAGGTCAGGGGGGAGAAGTGATGGGTAGAACTCCGCCTGGATCAGCACGTGCGGCTCTGCGGGGTCGGGGGGCAAAGGTCAGGGGTCGGGGGGTCATTGGGGGGCATTGGGGTTGGAGGTCTGTGGGGGTCAGCAGGGTTCAGGGGGGCAGAAGCGATGGGTAGAACTCGGCCTGGATCAGCACGTGCGGCTCTGCGGGGTCAGAGGTCAGAGAGGGGCAAAGGTCAGGGGTCAGAGAGGGGCGGGGGGTCACTGGGGGGCATTTGGGGGCAATGGGGTTGGGGGTCTGTGGGGTGAGGGGCAGTTTGGGGGCAGAAGTGATGGGTAGAACTCGGCCTGGATCAGCAGGTGGGGCTCTGCGGGGTCGGGGGGCAAAGGTCAGGGATCAGGAGGTCATCGGAGGGCATTTGGGGGGCAGTGGGGTTGGGGGTCAAGGGGTCAGAGGGTCTTGGGGGCAGTGGGTTCAGGGGTCAAAGGTCAGGGGTCAGCAGAGGTGAGGTACAGGGTTAAGTTATGGGGTGAAGGTTATGGGGTAGGAGTGGGGTTATGGGATCCCCCCAGCCCCATAACCACCCCATAACTGCTATGGGGTCCCACTCCCAGCCCCATAACTGCTATGGGACCGCACCCAGATCCCCCAGCCCCACAACCACCCCATAACTGCTTTCCCCCGCCCCACACCCACGCTCTGCCCCATAACCGCCCCATAACTGCTGTGGGACCCCCCCCAGACCCCCTTCAGCCCCATAGCTGCCCCATAACTGCTATGGGATCCCACTCTCAGCCCCATAACCACCCCATAACTGCTATGGGATCCCCCCCAGCCCCAGAACCACCCCATAACTGCCATGGGATCCCACTCCCAGCCCCATAACCACCCCATAACTGCTATGGGACCCCCCCCAGACCCCCCAACCCCATAGCTGCCCCATAACTATTATGGGACCCCACCCGGGCCCCCCCCAGCCCCATAGCTGCCCTGTAACTGCTATGGGATCCCACTCCCAGCCCCATAACCACCCCATAACTGCTATGGGATCCCCCCCAGCCCCATAGCTGCCCCATAACTGCTATGGGATCCCACTCCCAGCCCCATAACTGCTATGGAACCCCCCCCCCAGACCCCCCCCCAGCCCCATAAGCACCCCATAACAGCTGTGTCCCCCCCCCCTAGCCCCATAACCACCCCATAACTGCTATGGGATCCCACTCCCAGCCCCATAACCGCCCCATAACCGCTATGGGACCCCCCCTAGATCCCCCCCAGCCCCATAACCACCCCATAACTGCTATGAGATCCCACTCCCAGCCCCATAACCACCCTATAACTGATCTGGGAGCCCCCCAGACCCCCCCCCCAGCCCCATAAGCACCCCATAACAGCTGTGTCCCCCCCCCGCAGCCCCATAATCACCCCATAACTGCTATGGGATCCCACTTCCAGCCCCATAACCGCCCCATAACCGCTATGGGACCCCCCCTAGATCCCCCCCAGCCCCATAACCGCCCCATAACTGCTATGGGATCCCACTCCCAGCCCCATAGCTGCCCCATAACTGCTATGGGATCCCACTCCCAGCCCCATAGCTGCCCCATAACTGCTATGGGACCCCCCCTAGATCCCCCTCAGCCCCATAAGCACCCCATAACTGCTATAGGATCCCACTCCCAACCCCATAACTGCCATAAGACCCCACCCAGACCCCCCCTCCAGCCCCATAGCTGCCCCATAACTGCTATGGGATCCCCCCCAGGCCCTCCCAGCCCCATAAGCACCCCATAACTGCCATGGGATCCCACTCCCAGCCCCATAACCGCCCCATAACAGCTGTGCCCCCCCCCCCCAGCCCCCTCCCCACGCACTCAGGACGGCCCCGACGCCCCCCAGGACCCCCAACAGCAGCACTGGGATCGCAGCTCCGCTCAGCACCGCCATCTCTTGCGCTGCGAGCCCCACAAGTGTGGGGCGGAGTGGGGGGGGGGGGAGAGAGGGGTACCGACCCCCCCCGCGTGGCTGGAGGCTTTCAGCCAATCGCGTGCGGCAACGCCGCTGACGTCAGTTGTTCCCAGGGAGAGCGGCGCCGCACGGTGACCCGAATGGGAAACGGACGGAGCCCCACTGAGCCCCAGAGATCCCACTGTGCCCCATAGATCGACTGAGCCCCATAGATCCCACTGTGCCCCATAGATCCCAGTGTGCCCCATAGTCCCCACTGCGCCCCATAGATCCCACTGTGCCCCATAGATCGACTGAGTCCCATAGATCCCACTGTGCCCCATAGATCCCAGTGTGCCCCACAGATCGACGAGCCCCATTGATCCCAGTGTGCCCCATAGATCGACTGAGCCCCATAGATCCTATTGAGCCCCATGGATCCTACTGTGTTCCATAGATCCCACTGAGCCCCATAGATCCCACTGTGCCCCATAGATCAACTGAGCCCCATAGATCTCACTGTGACCCACTGATCCCACTGAGCCCCATAGATCCCACTGTGCCCCATAGATCGACTGAGCCCCATAGATCCCATTGTGACCCATAGATCCCACTGAGCCCCATAGATCCCACTGTGCCCCATAGATCGACTGAGCCCCATAGATCCCACTGTGACCCATAGATCCCAGTGTGCCCCATAGATCGATGAGCCCCATAGATCCCACTGTGCCCCATAGAACCCACTGTGACCCATAGATCCCAGTGTGCCCTATAGATTGACTGAGCCCCATAGATCCCATTGAGCCCCATAGATCCCAGTGTGCCCCATAGATCCCACTGTGCCCCACAGATCCCAGCGTGCCCCATAGATCCAATTGAGCCCCATAGATCCCACTGTGCCCCATAGATCCCACTATGCCCCATAGATCGACTGAGCCCCATAGACCCCACTGCGCCCCATAGATCCCACTGTGCCCCACTGATCCCACTGTGCCCCATAGACCCCACTGCGCCCCATAGATCGACTGTGCCCCATAGATCGACTGAGCCCCATAGATCCCAGTGTGCCCCATAGATCCCAGTGTGCCCCACAGATCCCAGCGTGCCCCATAGATCCCACTGTGCCCCATAGATCCCACTATGCCCCATAGATCGACTGAGCCCCATAGACCCCACTGAGCCCCATAGATCCCACTGTGCCCCACTGATCCCATAGACCCCACTGAGCCCCATAGATCCCACTGTGCCCCACTGATCCCACTGTGCCCCATAGTCCCCACTGCGCCCCATAGATCTCTGAGCCCCATAGATCCCAGCGTGCCCCATAGATCGACTGAGCCCCATAGATCCCACTGTGCCCCACAGATCTCTGTGCCCCACTGACCCCAATGTGCCCCACTGACCCCAGTGTGCCCCACTGATCCCCCTGCCCCACAGATTCCCCCCCCCCCCCCCGATTCTATGGGGCAGAGTGCCGGACGGCGCTCCGGCAGCGGGAACTCTGCCCGGATACCGGTGACGTCACAGACTCCGCCCACCGCCCCTCCCCCCTGCCTTACTGGGGTTACTGGCGGTCACTGGGGGCTACTGGGGGGCTACTGAGGGAGCGCTGGGGGCTACTGGGGGATACTGGGGGAGCACTGGTTGGGGGGGATACTGGGGGGCTACTCGGGGCCACTGAGGATTACTGGGGGCTACTGGGGGATAGTGAGGGCTACTGGGAGCTACTGGGGGCTACTGGGAGGCTACTGGGGGTCACTGGGGGTCACTGGGTGGCTACTGGAGGCTACTGGGGGCTACTGAGGGAGCACTGGGGGGCTACTGGGGGATACTGGGGGCTACTAGGGGTTACTGGGGGTCACTAGGGGCTACTGAAGGCTACTGGGGGGCTACTGAGGGAGCACTGGGGGCTACTGGGGGCCACTAGGGCTGCATGGGGACGTCCCATTGGGGTCCTCCATGTCCCTTTGGGGTCTTCATGTCCCATTGGGGTCTTCATGTCCCCATATGTCCCCATGGATCCCATTGGGGTCCCCATGTCCCACTGCTGTCCCCATGGGTCCCATTGGGGTCTTCGTGTCCCATTGGGTCCCATTGGAGTCTCCATGTCCCATTGGGGTCCTCCATCTCCCATTGGGTCCCCATGGTGTCCCCATGTCCCACTGGGGTCTCCACGTCCCCGTATGCACCCATGGGTCCCCATTGGGGTCCCCATGTCCCCATATGTCCCCATGGATCCCACTGGGGTCTTCCACATCCCCACGTCACCGATCACTCTTTTATTGAACACCTCCTACAAAAAGCCCCCCAAAAGCCCCCCATCATCCCCCCCATCCCTCCCATATCCCCCCCCAAAGACCCCCCCAGCCCCCCAGCTCACTCCCACTGGGCGATGGCCGCCATCATGGCCACCCCGGCCAGCAGCGCGGCCAGCTGCAGCAGGGACTGCATGGGGACGTCCCATTGGGGTCCTCCATGTCCCATTGGGGTCCTCCATGTCCCTTTGGGGTCTTCATGTCCCTTTGGGGTCTCCGTGTCCCCATATGTCCCCATGGGTCCCCATTGAGTTCCTCCATGTCTCATTGGGGTCTCCATGCCCCCATGGGTCCCATGGGGATCTTCGTGTCCCATTGGGTCCCATTGGGGTCTCCATGTCCCATTGGGGTCCTCCACGTCCCATTATGGTTCCCATGTCCCATTGGGGCCCACCACGTCCCCATATGTCCCCATGGGTCCCCATTGAGTCCTCCATGTCCACTGGGGTCTTCGTGTCCCATTGGGGTCCTCCATCTCCCATTGGGTCCCATTGGGGTCTTCATGTCCCATTGATGTCCCCATGGGTCCCATTGGGTCTTCGTGTCCCATTGGGGTCCGCCCCGTCCCATTGGGTTCCCATGGTGTAACCATGTCCCCATTGGGGTCCTCCATCTTCCCATATGTCCCCATGGGTCCCCATTGAGTTCTTCCATGCCCCAATGGATCCCATTGGGGTCCCCATGGATCCCATTGGGGTCTTCATGTCCCACTGGGGTCCCCATGGGTCCCATTGGGGTCCCCATGTCCCATTGATGTCCCCATGGGTCCCATTGGGGTCCCTATGTCCCCATATGTCCGCATGGATCCCATTGGGGTCTTCACGTCCCACTGGGGTCCACATGAATCCCATTGGGGTCTTCATGTCCCATTGGGGTCCCCATGTCCCCATATGTCCCCATGGATCCCATTGGGGTCCCCACATTTCCACGTCACCGATCGCTCTTTTATTGAACACCTCCTACAAAAAGCCCCCCAAAAGCCCCCATCATCCCCCCCATCCCTCCCATATCCCTCCCCAAAGACCCCCCCAGCCCCCCAGCTCACTCCCACTGGGCGATGGCCGCCATCATGGCCACCCCGGCCAGCAGCGCGGCCAGCTGCAGCAGGGACTGCATGGGGACGTCCTCTCGGAGCAGCTGGGGGAGGACGGCCACCGTCCCCACGTAGATGAAGCCCCCCGCCGTGAAGGGGAGGATCCAGCGCGTGGCGGCGGCCCCCACCCCTTCTGCCAACAGGGAGCAGCCCGCGCCCCCCACCGCCCCCAGGGCGGTCAGCAGCTGGAGGCGCATCGCCTGGGGGGGGGAATTAGATGGGGGGTAATTAGGTGGGCGGGGTAATTAGATGGGGGGGTAAGAAGATTTGGGGGTAAGAAGATGGGAGAGGTATAAGGGGGGTAATATGGGGGGATAGGGGGCAATATGGGGGGGATAGGGGGCAGGGAGGTGATATGGGGGGGTAATTAGATGGGGGGGTAATTAGATGGGCGGGGTAAGAAGATTTGGGGGTAAGAAGATGGGAGAGGTATAAGGGGAGTAATATGGGGGGGATAGGGAGCAATATGGGGGGGATAGGGGGCAGGGAGGTGATATGGGGGGGTAATTAGATGGGGGGTAATTAGATGGGGGAGTAAATAGATGGGGGAGTAAATAGATGGGGGGGTAATTAGATGGGAGAGGTATAAGGGGGGTAATATGGGGGGTAATTAGATGGGGGGGTAAGAAGATGGGGGAGGTATAAGGGGGGTAATATGGGGGGGTAGGGGATGGAGAGTAATATGGGGGGATAGGGGGCAAGGAGGTAATATGGGGAGGTAATTAGATGGGGGGGTAATTAGATGGGGGGGTAAGAAGATGGGGGGGTAAGAAGATGGGGGGGTAATTAGAGGTGAGAGGTATAAGGGGGGCAATATGGGGGGGGTAGGGAGGGTAGCAGGGCGGGGGGAATGGGGAGTTGGGGGGCAATATGGGGAGGTTAGGGGACAGGGTGGTAATATGGGGGGATAATTAGATGGGGGGGTTGTTAATTGGGGGGTAATTAGATGGGGAGGGTATAAGGTGGGTAATGTGGGGGGGCAGATGGGGCAATAGGGGGGGCATAGAGGGGCAATATGGGGACGCTTGACCCCAACCCCACCCCGTGACCCTTCACCTTTAACCCTGACCCCAAAGATGACCCTTGACCCCAACCCAACCACATGACCCTTCACCTTTAACCCTGACCCCAAAGATGACATTTGATCCCAACCATGTGACCCTTCACCTTTAACCCTGACCCAACGATGACCCTTGACCCCAACCATGTGACCCTTCACCTTTAACCCTGACCCCAAAGATGACCCTTGACCCCAACCCAACCATGTGACCCTTCACGCTGACCCCAAGATGACCCTTGACCCCAACCCAACCATGCAACCCTTCACCTTTAACCCTGACCCCAACGATGACCCTTGACCCCAACCCAACCACGTGACCCTTCACCCAGACCCCAAAGATGACCCTTGACCCCACTCTGTGACCCTTCACCTTTAACCCTGACCCCAAAGATGACCTTTGACCCCAACCACATGACCCTTCACCTTTAATCCTGACCTCAAAGATGACCCTTGACCCCAACCACGTGACCCTTCACCTTTAACCCTGACCCAACCCAACCATGTGACCCTTCACCTTTAACCCTGACCCCAAAGATGACCTTTGACCCCAACCACATGATCCTTCACCTTTAATCTTGACCTCAGAGATGACCCTTGACCCCAACCACGTGACCCTTCACCTTTAACCCTGACCCCAACCCAACCATGTGACCCATCACCTTTAACCCTGACCCCAAAGATGACCCTTGACCCCAACCCAACCACGTGACCCTTCACCTTTAACCCTGACCCAACGATGACCCTTGACCCCAACCACGTGACCCTTCACCTTTAACCCTGACCCCAAAGATGACCTTTGACCCCCAACCACGTGACCCTTCACCTTTAACCCTGACCCCAATGATGACCCTTGACCCCAACCACATGACCCTTCACTTTTAACCCTGACCCCAAAGATGACCTTTGACCCCCAACCACGTGACCCTTCACCTTTAACCCTGACCCCAACCCAACCACGTGACCCCCTACCTTTAACCCTGACCCCAAAGATGACCTTTGACCCCAACCCAACCACGTGATCCTCCACCTTTAACCCCAACCCCAACCCAACCACGTGATCCTTCACCTTTAACCTGACCCCAACCCAACCCCAAAGGACAACCCATAACCCAACCCCACGACCCTTCACCTTTGCCCCCCTGCCCCGTGACCTTTGACCCCGGGGGGGGCGGGCTCTCACCTGCTTCTTGCTACAGCCCGACTGCACCAAGATGGCGAGGTCGCCGACCTCGTGCGGGACCTCGTGGAGGAGCACCGTCAGCGCCGTCACCGTGCCCACGGCCGGGCCGGCCACGAAGGACGCCCCGATGGCCAACCCGTCCGTCACGTTGTGAGCCACGTCGGCTGCCAGGTTCAGGTAGCCAGAGACCTGCATGGCTGCGGGGTGGAGGGGACGACGGGGTCCACAGTGGTGGCCAGAATGGCGGCCCAGATGGTGACCCCGGCGGTGGCCCGATAGTGACCCCAGTGGTGGCCCTAATAGTGGTCCTGATGGTGGCTCCAATGGTAACCCCGATGGTGGCCCGATAGTGACCCCAATGGTGGCCCCAATAGTGGTCCCGATGGTGGCCCCAATGGTGGCCCGATAGTGACCTCAATGGTGTTCCCAATAGCAGTCCTGATGGTGGCCCAATAGTGACCCCAATGGTGTCCCAGTGGTGGTCCTGATGGTGGCCCCAATGGTGTCCCAATGGTGGCCCCAATAGGAGTCTTGATAGTGGCCCCGATGGTGGCCCAATAGTGACCCCAGTGGTGGCCCCAGTAGTGGTCCTGATGGTGGCCCCAATGGTGTCCCAATGGTGGCCCCAATAGGAGTCTTGATAGTGGCCCCGATGGTGGCCCAATAGTGACCCCAGTGGTGGCCCCAGTAGTGGTCCTGATGGTGGCCCCAATAGTGTCCCAATGGTGGCCCAATAGGAGTCTTGATGGTGACCCCAATAGGAGTCTTGATGGTGACCCCGATGGTGGCCCCAATGGTGACCCTGATGGTGGCCCAATAGTGACCCCAATGGTGGCTCCAATGGTGACCCCAATGGTGTTCCCAATGGTGGCCCCAATGGTGGTCCCAATGGTGGCCCAATAGTGACCTCAATGGTGTTCCCAATGGTGGTCCTGATGGTGGCCCCAATGGTGACCCCAATATCCCCAACGCTGTCCCCAATGACCAACCCAAAGATGTTCCCAATGCAGTCCCCAACCAGGTCCCCAGGTTGTCCCCAACCATGTCGCCATGTCCCCAGTGATGTCCCCAACCATGTCCCAATACCCCAACCATGTCCCCAACCACGTCCCAATGTCCCCAGTGATGTCTCCAATGATGTCCCCAACCACGTCCCCAGTTTTGTCCCCAACCATGTCCCCAATGCCCCCAATGCTGTCCCCAGTGACAAACTCATGTCCCCAATGGTGTCCCCAACCACATCCCCAGTTTTGTCCCCAACCACGTCCCTATATACCCAGTGGTGTCCCCATGTCCCCAGAGTTGTCCCCACGTCCCCAGTAGTGTCCCCAGTGGTGTCCCCGTGTCCCCAGCCACATCCCCATGTCCCCAGTGGTGTCCCCACATCCCCAATGCTGTCCCCACATCCCCAATGGTGTCCCCATGTCCCCATGTCCCCAGAGCTGTCCCCACGTCCCCAGTGGTGTCCCCAGTGTTGTCCCCATGTCCCCAGTGGTGTCCCCACGTCCCCATTGGTGTCCCCAGTGGTGTCCCCACATCCCCAGCGGTGTCCCCACGCCCCCATCGGTGTCCCCAAGCCGCTCACCACTCCCTTCACTGCGCTCCCTCCGTCCCCCGCTGGCGCCCTTCCGCTCTTCCTCCTCCTCCTCCTCCTCCCCATCGCTCTCCTTCTCCTTCGGCCCTGCCGACAGATGTGGGTCAGCCCCTCCCCCCCCCACCCCCCACCCCCCCAGTTTGTGGCCGTTTGTGGCCCCCAACTCACCGTGGCCACCCTTCCCCCTTCCCCCAACCCCCTACCCCCCAGCCCCCCAATTTGTGGCCGTTTGTGGCCCCCAACTCATCGTGGCCACCGTTCCCCCCACCCCCCACCCCCCCAGTTTGTGGCTGTTTGTGGCTCCCAACTCACCGTGGCCACCGTTCCCCCAACCCCCTACCCCCCAGCCCCCCAATTTGGGGCCGTTTGTAGCCCCCCGCCCACTGTAGCTGCCCTTCCCCCCACCCCCCAACCCCCAGTTTGGGGCCGTTTGTGGTCCCCCACTCACCGTGGCCACCCTTCCCCCAACTCCCCACCCCCCCAGCCACCCAGTTTGGGGCCGTTTGTGGCCCCCCACTCACCATGGCCCCCCTTCTCCCACCCCCCCACCCCCCAGCCCCCAATTTGGGGCCATTTGTGGCCCCCAACTCACCGTGGCCGCCCTTCCCCCACCCCCCAACCCCCAATGTGGGGCCGTTTGTGGTCCCCCACTCACCATGGCCACCCTTCCCCCAACCCCCCAGCCCCCAATTTGGGGCCATTTGTGGCCCCCAACTCACCGTGGCCACCCTTCTCCCAACCCCCCTGCCCCCAATTTGGGGCCATTTGTGGCCCCCAAATCACCGTAGCCGCCCTTCCCCCATCCCCCCACCCCCCCAGCCCCCAATGTGGGGCCGTTTGTGGCCCCCCGCTCACCGTGGCCCCCCTTCCCCCAACCCTCCACCCCCCAGCCCCCAATTTGGGGCCATTTGTGGCCCCCCACTCACCATGGCTGCCCTTCCCCCATCCCCCCACCCCCGAGCCCCCAGTGTGGGGCCGTTTGTGGCCCCCGCTCACCGTGGCTGTGCCCGTGGCCGTGGCCGCCCTTCAGATGCCGGACTCCCTTCTCCACCACCAGGAAGGCCACGATGCCGGCCAGCACCCACGTCCCCACGGCCAGCATCCTGCCGTGCTCCGCGCCTGGGGACACCCACGGGGGACTGTCCGTCCATCTGTCCATCCACCCGTCCATCGGTCCATCCACCCGTCCATCCACCCTCCATCTGCCCATCCAACCATCCGTCCATCCGCCCGTCTGTCCTTCCACCCGTTCACCCATCTGTCCATCCATCTGTCCATCCATCCACCTGTCCATCCATCGATCCACCCACCCATCCAACTGTCCGTCCATCTGTCCATCCAACCGCCCGTCCACCCCTCCATCCTCCACCCATCTGTCCACCCATCCGTCCATCTATCCACCCATCTGTCCATCCATCCGCTCATCCATCCGTCTGTCCATCCACCCATTCACCCACCCGTCTGTCCACCCATCCATCCGTCTGTCCATCTGTCCATCCACCCATCCATCCCTCCACCCCTCCATCTGCCCATCCAACCATCCGGTCTATCCGCCCGTCTGTCCTTCCACCCGTTCACCCATCTGTCCACCCATTCATCACCCATCTGTCCATCTATCTGTCCACCCATCCGTCCATCTGTCCGTCCATCCATCCACGGCCAGCATCCTGCCGTGCTCCGCTCCTGGGGACACCCACAGGTGACAACAGACCTCCTCAGGGTGACACTCAGAGTGGTGACGCTGTGCTTGGACCATCCGGCTGGCCGTCTGTCCATCTGTCCATCCATCTGTCCATCCATCCGTCTGTCCATTTGTCCATCCATCCATTCATCCACCCATCTGTCCGTCCATCCATCCATCTGTCCAATCGTCCATCCACCCATTCACCTCTCTGTCCGTCCATCCACCCATTTGTCCGTCCACCCATCCGTCCGCCCATCCACCTGTCTGTCCACCCACCCACCCGTCTGTCCATCCACCCATTCACCCATCCATCCGTCCATCCACCCGTCCGTCTATCCATCCACCCATCTGTCCATCCATCCACCCATCCGTCCGTTTGTCCATCCAGCCATCCATCCGTCCACCTGTCCACCCGTCTGTCCGCCCACCCACCCATCCATCCGTCTGTCTGTCCACCCATCTGTCCGTCTGTCCACCCACCCATCCATCCATCCATGTCCATCCATCCATCCACCCACCCAGCCATCCGTCCATCCATCCGCCCACCCACCCAACCCCCTGTCCGTCCGTCCGTCTGTCCGTCCCACCTTGGTGTGAGTGCCCGTGGCCGTGCGTCCAATCGCTGCCCCCAGTTCGTGGCCGCCGTCCTCGTGGTGCGTGTGGGGAACTGCAGGGGGGGAGGAGGGGGGGAACCACGATGCGTCCGTGTGTCCCCCAAACTGAGCCCCAAAATATGGGGAGGGGGGACACTGAGGGCCACACTGACCCCAAAAGTGCCCCAGTGACCCCGAAATATGGGGTGGGGGAACAGTGAGTGCCCCATTGACCCTAAAAGTGCCCCAGTGACCCCCAAAAGTGCCCCAGTGACCCCCAAAATGCACCCACTGAACCCAAAAATGCCCCAGTGACCCCAGATTTGGCCATGCAGTCATGGGGGAGTGAGTCCCCATAGGGCTCAATGGAGCTACCATAGAGGCAGGGAAGAGGGGATAGAGTGGCCGTGGGGGACTGACCCTCCATAGGGAGCAATGGAGCAACCATAGAGGTGGGAAAGGGGGCATAGAGTGGCCATGGGAGAGTGGCTCTCCATAGGGCTCAATGGAGCTACCATAGAGATGGGGAAGGGGGGGGTAGAGCGCCCCCACACGGTCCTCCAAAGTGCCCCGATGGCCCCCAGAAATGCCAGAATGACCCCCAAAGTGCCCCATTGCCCCCCAGATTTGGGGCTTTGGGGGCTGGGGGGGTCAGCACTCACCCAAGGCGTGTGGGATGAGGTGGAGGAACGCATCCCCCAGGAGACCCCCAGCAGCAAAGCTGCCACTGTGAACCCCCAAATTTGGCCGTGCAGTCATGGGGGAGTGAATCTCCATAGGGCTCAATGGAACTACCATAGAGACAGGGAAGGAGGGATAGAGTGGCCATGGGGGACTGACCTCCATAGGGAGCAATGGAGCTACCATAGAGATGGGGAAGGGGAGATAGAGAGACCATGGAAGAAAAAACTCTCCATAGGATCAATGGAGCTACCATAAAGACGGGGAAGGAGGAATAGAGCGCCCTACATGGTCCTCCAAAGCGCCCCGATGGCCCCCAGAAGTGCCAGAACGACCCCCAAAGTGCCCCACTGCTCCCCAGATTTGGGGGTTTGGGGGCTGGGGGGGGGGTCAGCACTCACCCAAGGCGTGTGGGATGAGGTGGAGGAACGCATCCCCCAGGAGACCCCCAGCAGCAAAGCTGAGCAGCAGCCGGAGCAGCCCGCGGTGCTGGGGGGAGTTGGACTCCAGTGGCACCAGGAAGAGGAGGAGGTACGGAGCAGCGCTGATCAGCAGCGTGGCTGTCATCGTCTGGGGGGGGGATGGTAATTGGGGGGGGTTAATTGGGGGGGTCAATGGGGTGAGACTGGGGGAAGGTGTTAATTGGTGGGGGGTGTTAATTGGGGGGGAGATATTGGGGGGGGATATTGGGGGGGGTGTTAATTGGAGGGGGGTGTTAACTGGGGGGGCCAATGGGGTGAGACTGGGGGGAGGTGTTAATTGGTGGGGGGGGGTGTTAATTGGGGGAGAGATATTGGGGGGGGTGTTAATTGGGGAGGGGGGTGTTAATTAGGGGGCCAATGGGGTGAGATTGGGGGGAGGTGTTAATTGGTGGGGATGTTAATTGGGGGGAGATATTGGGGGGGGATATTGGGGGGGGTGTTAATTGGGGGGAGGATGTTAATGGAGGAGGGATTGATGGGAGGATGTTAATTGGGGGGGGATGTTAATTGGGAGGGTCAATGGGGGGAGATTGATGGGAGGATGTTAATTGGGGAGGGGTGTTAATTGGGGGGGCGGTGTTAATTGGGGGGATGTTAATTAGGGGGGGGATTGATGGGAGGATGTTAATTGGGGGGGTGCTAATTGGGAGGGGATTTTAATTGGGGAGTGTTAATTGGTGGGGGTCAAGGTGGGGGAGATTGATGGGGGGTGTTAATTGGGGGGAGTGTTAATTGGGGGGGAGATTGATGGGAGGATGTTAATTGGGTGGGTGTTAATTGGGGGGGGATGTTAATTGGGGGGGGATATTAATTGGGGGGGATTGATGGGGGGTGTTAATTGGAGGGGGATTGATAGGAGGATGTTAACTGGGGGGGGATGTTAATTGAGGGAATGTTAACTGGGAGGAGATTGATGGGGGGTGTTAATTGGGGGGAAATATTGGGGGGATGTTAATTGGGGGGGAGATTGATAGGGAAGATTGATGGAGGAATGTTAATTGGGGGGGTGTTAACTGGGAGGAGATTGATGGGGGGATGTTAATTGGGGGGGAGGGTTATTGGGGGGACTGTTAATTGGGGGGGTCAATGGGGGAGACATTGATATTGAAGGGAGGACGTTAATTGGAGTGTCAGTGGGGGAGAGATTGATGGGGGGATGTTAATTGGGGGGGTGTTAATTGGGGAGATTGATGGGGGGGATTAAAGGGGGCCATCAATGGGGGGGCATCAATGGGGTTGGATGTCAACGGGGGGGGAGACTGATGGGGAGGGATTAATGGGGTGGGATGTTAATTGGGGGGAGATTGATGGAGGGGGGATGTTAATTGCGGGGGAGATTGATGGGGTGGGATGTTAATTGGGGGGGAGATTGATGGGGGGGCATCAGTGGAGTGGGCTATCAATTGGGGAGGGGGAAATTGATGGGGAGGGATCGATGGGGTGGGCTGTTAATTGAGGGGGGGGAGATTGATGGGGGGACATTAATGAGGGGAGGGGGGTGGCACAGCTGGGGGGAAGGGGACGCTCACCTGAAGCCATAGGGTCAGCGTATCCGGGCGGCTGTGAGGTGGAGGGGGGGGAATCTGGGGGGTCTCCATGGCCAAGGCCCCCATGGAAGTGGCTGTGGCCGTGGTGGGGGTCCCCATGGCTGTGGTGGGGGTCCCCGTGGCCAACGTCCCCATGGGAGTGGCCGTGGTGGGGGTCCCCGTGATGGTGGCCGTGGTGGGGGTCCTCATGGGGGTCCCCGTGGCCAATGTCCCCATGGTGGTGGCCATGGTGGGGGTCCCCATGGTGGTGGCCGTGGCCGTGGTGGGAGTCCTCATGGCCACGATGGGGGTCCCCGTGGCCAATGTCCCCATGGTGATGGCTGTGGCCATGGTGATGGTCCCCATGGTGGTGGCCATGAGCGTGGTGGGGGTCCTCATGGCCACGGTGGGGGTCCCCGTGGCCAATGTCCCCATGGAGTGGCTGTGGCCGTGGTGAGGGTCCCCATGGTGGTCGTGGGGGTCCCCATGGTGGTGGCCGTGGCCAGTGTCCCCGTGGTGGTGGTGGTGGCCATGATGGGGGTCCCCATAGGGGTCCTCATGGTGGTGGTGGCCATGATAGGGGTCCCCATGGTGGTGGTGGTGGCCATGATGGGGGTCCCCATGGGGGTCCCCATGGTAGTGGTGGTGGCTACGGCCACTAAACATGGCCGTCAGCGTTTGGCCGTGGCCGCCATCCTCGTGGTGGTGGTGGTGGTGGTGCTGGAGGTCCTCGTGGGAAGGGTCGTGGTGGTGCTGGTCCCCGTGAGAGGCGGAGGGCAGGAGGCAGAGGGCCAACGCGGCGGCCATTGACGGTAGCCATGCCGGTGGCCACGTGTTCCCCTGGGTGGAGGAGGGCCGTCGCCATGAAGCTGTGGGGAGAGAGATGGGGGAGATGCGGTCATGGGGGAAGAGATCCTCCGTAGGGATCAGTGGAGGTATCACAGAGACGAGGAAGAGGGGGTAGAGAGGCCACGGGGGAGTGACTCTCCACAGGGATCAACGGAGCTACCATAGAGATGGGGAAAGGGAAGTAGAGCGGTCACGGGAGAGTGACCCTCCATTGGAATCAGTGGAGGTACCATAGAGATGAGGAAGAGGAGATAGAGCAGCCATGGGGAAATGACCCCCCCCATAGGGTCAACAGAGGTATCATAGAGATGAGGGAGTAGAGTGACCATGGGGGAATGACCCCCTCCCCATAGGGATCAATAGAGATACCATAGAGACAAGGAAGAGGGGATAGAGTGGCCATGGAGGAGAGACCCTCCATAAGGATTAATGGATGTACCATAGAGATGGAAAAGCAGGGATAGAGTGGCCATGTGGGAATGACCCTCCATTGGGATCAGTGGAGGTATCATAGAGATGGAAAAGCAGGATAGAGTGGCCATGGGGGAGTGACCCTCCATTGGAATCAGAGGACGTATCATAGAGATGAGGAAGAGGGGGAGCGGCCATGGGGGAGTGGCTCCCCATAGGGATCAATAGAGGTACCATAGAGATGGGGAAGGAGGAATAGAGTGGCCATGGGGAAGTGAACCTCCAAAAGGATCAATGGAGCCCATAGGGAAGAATGGAAACCACCATAGAGATGGGAAAGGGAGGATAGAGTGCTCCACGCACAGCCCATAGAGTTCAATGCAGCTACCATAGGGATGGGGAAGAGGAGATAGAGCGGCCATGGGGGAGTGACCCTCCATAGGGCTCAATAGAGGTACCATAGAGACGGGGAGGGGGGAATAGAGCGGCCACCGGGGGGCGGTTCTCCATAGAAATCAATGGAGCTACCATAGAGACGGAAGAGAGAGGATAGAGCGCCCCACGTTCATCCTATAGGGGACAACGGGAATCACCATAGAGACGGGGAAGGGGAGATAGAGCGCCCCACATGCGAACACAGAGTTCAACGGAGCCACCATAGAGACGGCGGAGAGGGGACAGAGCGCCTCACGCGCAGCCCATAGCGGAGAACGGGAACAACCATAGAGACGACGGAGGGGAGATAGAGCGACCCACACACGGCTCATAGAGCTCAATGGAGCTACCATAGAGACGGCGGAGAGGGGATAGAGTGCCCCACGCGCAGCCCATAGGGGAGAACGGGAGCAACCATAGAGACAGGAGAGAAGGGACAGAGCGCCCCCCGCCGCCCCACGCCCGTCTGGCCGCCCCTCTCGCTGCCCCGCGGAGGACTCACCGTGCGGCTCCAACCCCGACGTGGCACCGAGGCCACGCCTTTTCCGTTCTCTCGCGAGAGTTGCCCCTGACCACAGCGGAACCGAAAAAGGTTGAAGGTTCCGTCGCCATCTTGGCGCCGGGCACTTCCGGTCCCCTTTTTTTTTTTTTTGAGGGGGGGGCGGTTATTTCCGGTGTATGTGGGGCGGGGGGGTTGGGGGGGGCGGCGCGGAGCAGTGTGGGGCGGCGGAGGCGGTGGGGCCCGAGGGCGGGGGGGCCGAGGCCGGAGCCCCCCCGGGGAGACGGGGATGGGAGACAGCGACCGCGGTCAGTGACGGGCGGCGGGGGGGGGAGACGGGGGGGGTCCAACGGGGGGGCTGTGGGGCCTATGGGGGCCTGGGGGGGCCTGTGGGGGCCTAATGAGCCTTATGGGGTCCTGGGGGGGGGATATGGGGTTCTATGGGGGCCTATGGAGGGAGGGGGGGGGGATATGGGATCCTATGGGGATGGGGGGGGGCATATGGGGTCCTGTTGGGGTCCTATGGGGTCCTATGGGGGCGTGGGGGGGAGTGGATATGGGATCCAATGGGGTCCTGGGGGGGGGCCCTATGGGGTTCTATGGGGATGGGGGGGAGCATATGGGGTCCTATG
>CM059475.1:1976263-2007561 GCA_030408155.1 Lophura swinhoii
CTTGTCACCCTGTCACACTGTAACCTTGCCACACTGTCACCTTGCACCCTGTCACACTGTCACACTGTCACCCTGTCACCCTGTCCCCATGTCACCTTGTCACCCTGTCACACTGTCACCTTGTCTCACTGTCACCCTGTCCCCATGTCACCTTGTCACCCTGTCCCCATGTCACACTGTCACCTTGCCACCTTGTCACGCTGTCACCCTGTCACATTGTCACCCTGTCACCCTGTCAGCCTGTCACACTGTCACCTTTTGTCACCTTGTCGCACTGTCACCCTGTCAGCCTGTCCCCATGTCACCCTGTCACACTGTCACCTTGCCACACTGTCATCCTGTCATACTGTCCCCATGTCACATTGTCACCTTGTCACACTGTCACCTATGTCCCCACTGACCCCATATCCCCCCGTATCCCCCATATCCCCATAACTCCCCATGTCCCCAAATGTCCCCATATCCCCCATATGTTCCCACCAACCCCAAATGTCCCCCAATGACCCCATATCCCCCCCACATCCCCCCACCGACCCCAGAATGTCCCCATATCCCCCCCAAATGTCCCCATATCCCCCATTTGTCCCCACTGACCCCAAATGTCCCCACTGACCCCATATCCCCCCCACATCCCCCACCGATCCCAAATGTCCCCATATCCCCCCCAAATGTCCCCATATCCCCCCACACGTCCCCACTGACCCCATATCCTCCCATATGTCCCCACTGACCCCAAATGTCCCCACCGACCCCAAAATGTCCCCATACCCCCCCACATTCCCCCACTGACCCCATAATTTCCCTATATCCCCCCAAATATCCCCACATCTCCCCAAATGTCCCACTGACCCCAAATGTCCCCCCTGACCCCAAATGTCCCCATTATCCCCCCACAATTTCCCCACATCCCCCCACTGACCCCATAATTTTCCCATATCCCCCCATGTGTCCCACTGACCCCAAAATGTCCCCATATCCCCCCATATCCCCCCACATCCCCCCACCGACCCCAAAATGTCCCCATATCCCCCCAAATGTCCCCATATCCCCCCATATGTCCCCCACTGACCCCAAATGTCCCTACTGACCCCAAATCCCCCCCACATCCCCCACTGACCCCAAAATGTCCCCATATCCCCCCCAAATGTCCCCATATCCCCCATACGGCCCCACTGACCCCAAATGTCCCCCACATCCCCCACCGACCCCAAAATGTCCCCATATGTCCCCAAATGTCCCCATATCCCCCCCCACATCCCCCCACCAACCCCAAATGTCCCCATTGCCCCCATAGGGTCACCCAGGCAAGGAGGGTCCCACAGGCCCCAAAGGCCACCAGGTAACACCGGGGTGGGGGGGGTGACAATTTGGGGGGGGGTCCCGTGGTGGCCCCCGACCCCATTGGGTGACACCTCACCCCCCCCCCCCCCACCCCAAATAGGGTCCCAAGGACCCCAAGGACCCATCGGGTATCCGGGGCCGCGTGGTGAGAAGGTAGGGGGGGAATGGGGGGAAATTGGGGCTGGGGGGGGAAATGGGGGGAATGGGAAGGGGAAATGGGGGAAGGGAAATGGGGGGGAAATGGGGAAGGAAATGGGAGGGAAATGGGGGGGAATGGGGGGAGGGAATGGGGGGAAATTGGGGGGGGAAATTGGGGGGGGGAAATTGGGGGGGGAAATTGGGGGCAGGGAAATGGGGGAAATGGGGGGGGAAACGGGGAGGGAATGGGGGGGAAATTGGGGGGAGAGAATGGGAAGGAATGGGGGGAGAAATGGGGAGGAAATGGGGAGGAAATGGGGAGGAAACGGAAGGAAACGGGAAGGAAACGGGGGGGGAATGGAGGGGAAATTGGGGGGAAATGGAGGGCTGGGGTGGATGGGAGGGAAAATGGGGGTGGAAATGGGGGCTTGAGGGCAGTTGGGGGGCTGGCGGTGGGATGGGGAGGAAATGTGGGGCTGGGGGGGATTTTTGGGGTGAGAAAAGGCAGATTTGGGGTCTGAGTGCTTCCCCCCCCCCCCAGGGAGCAGACGGCATCCGTGGGATCAGCGGCCACAAAGGGGAGAAGGTGAGGGCAGCCCTGCCCCATAGATCTGCCCCATAGCCCTGCCCCATAGATCTGCCCCATAGATCTGCCCATAGCCCTGCCCCATAGATCTGCCCCATAGCCCTGCCCCATAGATCTGCCCCATAGATCTGCCCCATAGCCCTGCCCCATAGATCCGCCCCATAGATCTGCCCCATAGCCCTGCCCCATAGATCTGCCCCATAGATCCGCCCCATAGCCCTGCCCCATAGATCTGCCCCATAGATCGCCCCATAGCCCTGCCCCATAGATCCGCCCCATAGATCTGCCCCATAGCCCTGCCCCATAGATCTGTCCCATAGCTTCACCCATAGCCTGCCCCACAGATCCACCCCACAGCCCTGCCCCGTAGTGCTGCCCATAACTTCACCCCATGCACTGCCCCACTGCGCTGCCCCATAGCTTCACCCACAGCCCTGCCCCATAGCGCTGCCCATAACTTCACCCCATAGCACTGCCCCACAGCCCTGCCCCATAGATCTGCCCCACAGCCCTGCCCCATAGCCCTGCCCCACAGATCCATCCCACAGCCCTGCCCCACAGATCCATCCCACAGCCCTGCCCCACAGATCCGCCCCACAGCCCTGCCCCATAGCGCTGCCCCATAACTTCACCCCATAGCACTGCCCCACAGCCCTGCCCATAGATCCGCCCCATAGCTTCACCCCACAGCCTTGCCCCACAGCCCTGCCCCATAGATCTGCCCCATAATGCTGCCCCACAGATCCGCCCCATAGCCCTGCCCCACAGATCCATCCCACAGCCCTGCCCCGTAGCGCTGCCCCATAACTTCACCCCATAGCGCTGCCCCATAGATCCGCCCCATAGCCCTGCCCCATAGCCCTGCCCCACAGCCCTGCCCCATAGATCCGCCCCATAGCCCTGCCCCATAGATCCGCCCCACAGACCCGCCCCACACTTTTGTGCCCGCAGGGTGAGGAAGGTTTTCCCGGCTTCAAAGGCGACGTGGGAGCGAAAGGAGAGCGGGTGAGGGGGGCTTAATGAGGGCCTTAATGAGCTCCTTAATTAATTGGGGCGGGTGAGAGGGCCTTAATGAGGGCCTTAATGAGCTCCTTAATTAATTGGGGCGGGTGGGAGGGCCTTAATGAGGGCCTTAATGAGCTCCTGAATTAATTGGGGCGGGTGAGAGGGCCTTAATGAGCTCCTTAATTGGGGCATTAGTGGGTCGTTAATGGGGTCATTAACGAGCTCATTATCTCAGCTGGGTCATTAACGGGTCATTAACGAGGTTAGTAGATCAGCGGGTCGTTAATGAGCTCAGTAGTTTATTAATGGGGTCATTAATGGGGTCATTAATGGGGTCATTAATGAGGTCACTAGATCATCGGGTCGTTAATGAGTGCCTAATGAATTAAGCGTTAATGAGGCGTTAATGAGTGCGTAATGAATCGAGCGTTAACGAGGGGCGGTGTTAATGAGTGCCTAATGAATCGAGCGTTAACGAAGGGCGGCATTAATTAAGCCTAATGAATGAAGCGTTAACGAGGCGTTAATGAGTGCCTAATGAAATAGGTGTTAATGAGTCCTAATGAATGGAGCGTTAACGAGTGCCCGATGAATGGCGCGTTAACGCGGGGCGGCGTCAATGAAGGCTGATGACGTAATGGCGCTAATTAATGCTAATTAAGTAATGAATGCCCTCAGGGGGAGGCGGGCGCCCCCGGCTCTCGCGGCGCCGACGGCCCCGAAGGCCCAAAGGTCGGATGGGAGCCGCGGGGGAACCCGGAGCCGCGGGGCTGCCGGGAGAGAAGGTGGGTCCCATACGGCCCCTATAGAGCCTACAGCGTCCCCTATACAGCCCCTATACAGCCTATAGGATCCCCTATAGCGACCCCTATACGGCCCCTATAGAGCCTACAGCGTCCCCTATAGCAACCCCTATACGGCCCCTATAGAGCCTATAGCATCCCCTATAGCGACCCCTATAGATCCTATAGCATCCCCTATAGAGTCCCTATAGAGCCTATAGCATCCCCTATACAGCCCCTATAGAGCCTACAGCGTCCCCTATAGCATCCCCTATAGATCCTATAGCATCCCTATAGAGCCCCTATACAGCCTATAGGATCCCCTATAGCGACCCCTATACGGCCCCCATAGAGCCTACAGCGTCCCCTATACAGCCCCTATAGAGCCTACAGCATCCCCTATAGAGCCCCTATAGAGCCTGTAGGATCCCCTATAGAGCCCCTATACAGCCTGTAGGATCCCCTATGGAGCCCTATACAGCCTGTAGGATCCCCTATAGCGACCCCTATACAGCCCCTATACAGCCTATAGCGTCCCCTATTGCGTCCCCTACAGATCCCTATAGAGCCCCTATACAGCCTATAGAATCCCCTATAGCGACCCCTATACAGCCCCTATACAGCCTATAGCGTCCCCTATTGCGTCCCCTATAGCATCCCCTATAGCGACCCCTATACAGCCTGTAGGATCCCCTATAGCGACCCGTATAGAGCACATAGAGTCCCCTATAGCGACCCCTATACAGCCCCTCTACAGCCTATAGGATCCCCCATTGCGTCCCCTATAGAGCCCCTATACAGCCTACAGCGTCCCCTATAGACCCTATAGGATCCCCTATTGCGACCCCGATACAGCCTATAGCGCCCCCTATAGAGCCTACAGCATCCCTTATAGCCCTATAGAGCCCCTATAGAGCCTGTAGGATCCCCTATAGAGCCCCTATACAGCCTATAGCGTCCCCTATAGCATCCCCTATAGATCCTATAGGATCCCCTATAGCGACCCCTATAGAGCCCCTATAGAGCCCCTATACAGCCTATAGGATCCCCTATAGCGACCCGTATAGAGCACATAGCGTCCCCTATAGCGACCCCTATACAGCCCCTATACAGCCTGTAGGATCCCCTATACAGCCCCTATAGAGCCCCTATACAGCCTATAGGATCCCCTATAGCGACCCCTATAGAGCCCCCATAGAGCCTACAGCGTCCCCTATAGCGTCCCCTATAGAGCCCCTATAGATCCTATAGCATCCCCTATACAGCCCCTATAGAGCCTATAGGATCCCCTATAGAGCCCCTACAGAGCCCCTATAGAGCCCATAGGATCCCCTACAGAGCCCCTATAGAGCCCCTATACAGCCTATAGGATCTCCTATAGCGACCCCTATAGAGCCTATAGCATCCCCTACAGAGCCCCTATACAGCCCCTATACAGCCTATAGGATCCCCTACAGAGCCCCTATAGAGCCCCTATACAGCCTATAGGATCCCCTATACAGCCCCTATAGAGCCTATAGGATCCCCTATTGCGTCCCCTATAGATCCCCTATAGAGCCCCTATACAACCTACAGCATCCCCTATAGCGACCCCTATACAGCCCCTATACAGCCTATAGCATCCCCCACAGCATCCCCTATAGAGCCTATAGCATCCCCTATAGCGACCCCTATAGCATCCCCTATAGATCCTATAGGATCCCCTATAGCAACCCCTATAGAGCCCGTATAGAGACTATAGATCCCCTATAGCAACCCCTATAGATCCTACAGCTTCCCCTATAGATCCTATAGGGTCCCCCATTGCATCCCCTATACAGCCTATAGCATCCCCTATAGAGCCCCTATAGAGCACATAGCGTCCCCTATAGATCCTATAGGATCCCCCATTTCATCCCCTATAGAGCCCATAGGATCCCTAAAGAGCCCTTAGAGTCCCCTATGGATCCTATAGGATCCCTCAGAGCATCCTCTATACCATCCCCCATAGAGCCCATAGGATCCCCCATAGGATTTCCCCAGAGAGCCCTTAGGATCCCCTATAGTTCCTATAAGCTCCCCCATAGGACCCCCCATAGGATCCCCCATAGGATCCCCCATAGATCCTACGGGATTTCCCCCATACCCCATAGGATCTCCCTATAGAGCCCTTAGGATCCCCTATAAACCCTATAGGACCCCCTATAGGATCCCCTACAGGATCCCCTATATCTCTCCTGTCCCATAGGGCAAACTGGGGGTGCCGGGACTTCCGGGTTACCCGGGGCGCCAGGGCCCCAAGGTGAGTGTGGGGCGGCCCCATAAGTGCCCCCGCCCCATAAGTGCCTTTCACCCCATAAGTCCCCTCAACCCCATAAGTCTCCCTGACCCCATAAATGCCCTGCCCCATAACTGCCTTTCACCCCATAAGTCCCCTCGACCCCATAAATCGCCTTGATCCCATAAGTGCCCCCGCCCCATAAGTCCCCTGCCCCATAAGTGCCCTCGACCCCATAAGTGCCTTTCACCCCATAAATCCCCTCGACCCCATAAATCCCCTGCCCCATAAGTCCTATTGCCCCCATAAGTCCCCTCGATCCCATAAGTCCCCTCGACCCCATAAATCCCCTGCCCCATAAGTCCCCTCGACCCCATAAATTCCCTCAACCCCATAAATCTCCTGCCCCATAAATCTCCTGCCCCATAAGTCCCCTCAACCCCATAAATCCCCTCGACCCCATAAGTCCCCTGCCCCATAAGTCCCCTGCCCCATAAGTTCCCTCAACCCCATAAGTGCCATTACCCCATAAGCCCCATTGCCCCATAAATCCCCTGCCCCATAAGTCCCATTGCCCCCATAAGTGCCCTCGACCCCATAAGTGCCATTACCCCAAAAGTCCCCTCGACCCCATAAGTAAGTGCCCCTGCCCCATATGTCTGCTGCCCCATAAGTCCCATTGACCCCATAAGTCCTCCACCTTGGATGTCCTTCTGACCCCAAACTCCTCTGACCCCAAAGCCGCCCCCTCTGACCCCAAACCCTTCTGACCCCAAACCTCCTCTGACCCCAAACCCTCTGACCCCAAACTTCCCAATGACCCCAAACCCCTTCTGACCCCAAACCCCTTCTGACCCCAAACCCCTTCTGACCCCAAGCCCCTTCTGACCCCAAACCCTCTGACCCCAAACCCTTGTGACCCCCATAGGGCTCTCAGGGGTTCCCGGGTTTCCCAGGTGCCAACGGTGAGAAGGGAACGCGGGTGAGTGACCCTATAGGGCGTCTATGGGGTGGGCGCTATGGGGTGGGCGCTATGGGGCAGGTGTTATGGGGCCATGGACCTCTATGGGGTGGGTGCTATGGAGTGGGTGCTATGGGGTGGGCGCTATGGGGCTGTGTCCCTCTATGGGGTTGGGTGCTATGGGGTGGGCACTATGGGGCGGGCGCTATGGGGCCATGGACCTCTATGGGGTGGGCATCTATGGGGCTGTGGTCCCTCTATGGGGTTGGGTGCTATGAGGTGGGCACTATGGGGTGGGTGCTATGGGGTGGGCGCTATGGGGCCATGGTCTCTCTATGGGGTGGGCACTATGGGGCGGGCATCTATGGGGCCATGGACCTCTATGGGGTGGGCATCTATGGGGCTGTGGTCTCTCTAAGGGGCTGGGAGCTATGGGGTGGGTGCTATGGGGCCGTGGTCCCTCTATGGGGTTGGGTGCTATGGGGTGGAGTTCTGTGGGGCTCTATGGGGCGCTATGGGACCCTATGAGGTTCTATGGGGCGTTATGGGGTGCAATGGGTCTCTATGGGGCCCTATGGGGTTCTATGGGTCTCTATGGGGTGCAATGGGTCTCTATGGGGCCCTATGGGACCCTATAGGGCTCTATGGGGCTCTGTGGGTCTCTATGGGTTCCTACGGGGCTCTATGGGTCCCTATGGGTCTCTATGGGTCTCTATGGGGCGCCATGGGTCTCTATGGGTCCCTATGGGTTTCTATGGGTCACTATGGGGTGCTATGGGGTGCAATGGGTCCCTATGGGTCTCTATGGGTCGCTATGGGACCCTATGGGTCTCTATGTGTCCTTATGGGTCCCTATGGGTCCCTATGGGTCGCTATGGGGCGCTGCCGTTCTCTCCTATAGGGTTTGTCGGGGAAGTCGGGGCCCAGAGGTGAACGCGGCCCTACGGTGAGTGTGGGGCACAGGATGCCCCCACCCCATAACCCCACGGCAACCCCACAACCACCCCACAACCACCCCATAACCCCGCAACAACCCCACAACCACCCCATAACCCCACAACCACCCCACAACCACCCCATAACCCCGTAACAGCCCCATAACCCCACAACAACCCCACTCCCACCCCACAACCACCCCATAACCCCACAATAATCCCACAACCACCCCATAACCCCATAACAGCCCCATAACCCCACAACCACCCCACAACCACCCCATAACCCCACAATAACCCCACAACCACCCCATAACCCCGTAACAACCCCACAACAACCCCACAACCCCGTAACAACCCCATAACCCCACAACAACCCCACAACCAACCCACAACCCCACAACAACCCCCACCCCATAACTCCATAACCCCACAACAACCCCATAACCCCATAAAAGCCCCAATCTCCTAATCCCTTAATTCCATAAATCCCACAATCCCCCAATCCCATTAATCCCATAATCTCCTAATCCCATTAATCCCCTAATCCCATTAATCCCATTAATCCCCTAATCCCATTAATCCCCTAATCCCATTAATCCCATTAATCCCCTAATCCCATTAATTCCCTAATCCCATTAATCCCATGATCCCATTAATCCCATTAATCCCATGATCCCCTAATCCCATAAATCCCGTGATCCCATTAATCCCATTGATCCAATGATCCCATTAATCCCATTAATCCCCTAATGCCATTAATCCCGTTAATCCCATGATCCCATTAATCCCATAATCCCATTTATTCCCCTAATCCCCTGATCCCATTAATCCCATTAATCCCATTAATCCCCTAATCCCATTAATTCCCTAATCCCATTAATCCCATTGATCCCATGATCCCATTAATCCCATGATCCCATTAATCCCATTAATCCCATGATCCCATTAATCCCATTAATCCCATTAATTCCCTAATCCCATTAATTCCCTAATCCCATTAATCCCATGATCCCATTAATCCCATTGATTCTATGATCCCATTGATCCCACGATCCCATTAATGATCCCATTAATCCCATTCATCCCCTAATCCCACAAATCCCCTAATCCCACAAATCCCCTAATCCCATCAATTCCCCCATAGGGTCCTCGGGGTCAGCGCGGTCCGCGCGGCGCCACCGGCAAATCAGGAGCCAAGGTGGGCGGGGTCAGGGGGTCACGGGGTCAGAGGTCACGGGGTCAGAGGTCACGGGGTTGGAGGTCACAGGGTCGGAGGTCACGGGGTCGGAGGTCACGGGGTGAGATTATGGGATCAGAAGGGTTATGGGGCCAGAGGTTATGGGGTGGGGGTTTGGGGTCAGAGGTTACGGGGTCAGAGGTTACGGGTTGGGGGGTTATGGGGTCGGGTTGTGGGGTGGGAGTGGAGTTATGGGGTGGGGGGTTATGGGGTGGATATGGGGTGAGGTTATAGGGTGGGGGGGTTATGGGGTCAGGTTATGGGGTCAGGTTATGGGGTGGGGGGTTTACGGGGTCAGGTTATGGGATGAGGTTATGGGGTGAGGTTATGGGGTGGGGGGTTATGGGGTGAGGGAGGTTATGGGGTGGAGAGGGTTATGGGATCAAGTTATGGGGTGAGGTTATGGGGTGGGGTGAGTTAGGGGGTGAGAGAGGTTATGGGGTGGGGGGGTTATGGGGTCAGGTTATGGGATCAGGTTATGGGGTGAGAGATTTATGGGGTCAGGTAATGGGGTGAGGTTATAGGGTGGGGGGGTTATGGGGTCAGGTTATGGGGTGAGAATATGGGATGGGGGTGGAGTTGTGGGGTCAGAGATTATGGACTGGGTTGTGGGGTGATTGGGGTTATGGGGTCAGAAGTGATGGGGCAGGGGGGATTATGGGGTATGGGGGCGTTTATGGGGTCAGGTTATGGGGTGCGGGGATTATGGGATCAGGAGTTATGGGATGAGGGAGGTTATGGGGTGAGGGAGGTTATGGGGTCAGGTTATGGGGGGGGGTTATGGGATTGGAAGGGGGTTATGGGGTCAGGTTATGGGGTGGGAGGGGATTTATGGGGTCAGGTTATGGGGTGAGGGGGGCTGAGGGGTGAAGGGGGTTATGGGGTCAGGTTATGGGATTGGGGTGGGTTATGGGGTCTGGTTATGGGGTGAGGGTATGGGATGGGGGTGGAGTTGTGGGGTGATTGGGGTTGTGGGGTCAGAGGTGATGGGGTCAGAGGTGATGGGGTCAGAGGTTATGGGGTGGGGGGTTCTGGGGTCCGCTCAAACCCCACAGCTCTGACCCCAAAATGTTTTCCCCCCCATCCCCCCCAAATCCTATAGGGGACGTCGGGCAGCGATGGGCCGCATGGACCCCCGGGAGAGAGGGTGAGACATATGGGGCGGCCCTATAGGGCAGCGATCCTATAGGGGGCGGGGGGTGACCCTATAGGGGGTCGGAGGGACCCTATAGGGCTGGGATCCTAAAGGGGGTGGGAGGTGATCCTATAGGGGGTTGGAGGGACCCTATAGGGAGGGGATCCTATAGAGGGTAGGGGGTGACCCTATAGGGGGTTGGGGGGACCCTATAGGGCAGGGATCCTATATGGGGTGGGGGGTGACTCTATAGGGTGGGGGTGTGAGCCTGTAGGGAGTTGGAGGGACCCTATAGGGCAGGGATCCTATATGGAGTGGGGGGTGGCCCTATAGGGGGTGGGTGAACCTACAGGGGGTTGGAGGGACCCTATAGGGCAGCGATCCTATATGGGGTGGGGGGTGACCCTATAGGGGGTTGGAGGGACCCTATAGGGCAGCGATCCTATATGGGGTGGGGGGTGACCCTATAGGGGGTTGGAGGGATCCTATAGGGCAGCGATCCTATATGGAGTGGGGGGTGGCCCTATAGGGGGTGGGTGAACCTACAGGGGGTTGGAGGGACCCTATAGGGCAGCGATCCTATAGGGGGTGGGGGGTGACTCTATAGGGTGGGGGGTGACCCTGTAGGGCGTTGGAGGGTCCCTATAGGGCAGGAATCCTATATGGGGTGGGGGGGTGATCCTATAGGGGGTGGGTGAGCCTATAGGGGGTCAGAGGGACCCTATAGGGCGGGGATCCTATATGGGGTGGGGGGTGATCCTATAGGGGGTAGGGTGACCCTATAGGGGTTGGAGTTGACCCTATAGAGGGTTGGGGGATCCTATATGGGGTGTGGGGACCCTATAGGGGGTGGGGAGTGATCCTATAGTGGCGTAGGGTACACGGGGCAAGGGGTGATCCTATAGGGTCGTAGTGATCCTATAGGGGGGTGTGGGGTGACCCTATATGGATTTGGGGTCACCCATATGGATTCTGTCCCCTATGGCCACGGAGCGTCCCCCTATGGGTGTGGGGTGACCCCATATGGAGGTGAGGCACCCCATATGGACGTGGGGTCGTCCCTACAAGGATTTGGGTTTGTGGGGTCTCCCATAGGGGCGTGAGGTGATCCCATAGGGATGTGGGGTGACCCCATATGGATGTGGGGCGCCCCATAAGTGCTCCCTCTCTCTCTCTCCCTATAGGGCGTACCCGGAGCTGCCGGCCCCAATGGATTCCCCGGCCCCAAAGGACCCCCGGTGAGCCCCAAATGGCCCCAAAATGGCCCCAAATGGCCCCAAATGGCCCCAAATGACCCCAAATTGCCTCGTGTTACCCCGACCGGCCCCGAATGGTTCCGATTATCCCCGACCGTCCCCGATCCTCCCCGACCGCTCCCGAATGGTTCCGAATGATTCCGATTACCCCCGATCCTCCCCCGACCGCCCCCGAATGGTTCCGATTATTCCCGATTCTGCCCGACCGCTCCCGAATGGTTCCGAATAGTTCCGATTACCCCCGATCGCTCCCGACTGTCCCCGAATGCCTCCGAGTATCCCCGAATGGCTCCGATCAGCCCCGATCGTCCCCAAATGACCCCGAATGTTTCCGATTATCCCCGACTGCCCCCGAATGGCTCCGATCGTCTCCGATTGTCCCCAAATGTCCCTAAATGACCCCGATTGTCGCCGATTGTCGCCGATTGTCGCCCCTTTTCCCTCCCAGGGTCCCCCCGGGAAGGACGGAGTGCCGGGACACCCCGGGCAGCGCGGCGACGGCGTGAGTCGGTGCCCCATAGCCACCCCATAGACACCCCATAGCTGCCCCATAGACACCCCATAGCTGCTCCATAGCTGCCCATAGATACCCCATAGATACCCTATAGCTGCCCCATAGCCGCCCCATAGCCGCCCTATAGATACCTCATAGCCACCCCATAGCGACCCCATAGCTGCCCCATAAATACCCCATAGATCCCCCCATAGATACCCCATAGCCGCCCCATAGGTGCCCAAAGCCGCCCCATAGATATCCCATAGTTTCCCCATAGCCACCCCATAGGTACCCCATAGCTGCCCCATAGCTGCCCCATAGATACCCCATCGTTTCCCCATAGCCACCCCACAGCCGCCCCACAGCCGCCCCATAGCTGCCCCATAGCTGCCCCATAGATACCCCATAGATACTCCATAGCTGCCCCATAGATACCCCATAGATACCCCATAGCCGCCCCATAGATACCCCATAGTTTTCCCATAGAAACCCCATAGCCGCCCCATAGCCGTCCCATAGATACCCCATTTGTACCCCATAGTTTCCCCATAGCCACCCCATAGCCGCCCCATAGCTGCCCCATAGATACCCCATAGTTACCCCATAGCCGCCCCATAGATACCCCATAGTTTTCCCATAGAAACCCCATAGCCGCCCCATAGCTGCCCCATAGCCGCCCCATAGAAACCTCATAGCCACCTCATAGCTGCCCCATAGCTGCCCCATAGAAACCCCATAGCCGTCCCATAGCCCACCCCAAAGCCCCTCTCCCCACCCCCCTTTTTCCCTTATAGGGTTTCCAAGGCAAGACTGGCCCCCCCGGCCCCCCCGGAGTTGTAGGGCCACAGGTGAGCACTGCCCCATAGGGGACCCCAAAATGTGAGGGGGGAATCTTGAGCAGGGGGGGTCCATAACCCTATAGGGCTGCCCCATAGGGGACCCCAAAATGTGGGGGGGGGGTCCATAGCCCTATAGGGTCGCTCCATAGGAGACCCAAAAATGTAGGGGGGGGGTCTTGGGCATGGGGGGGTCTGTAACCCTATAGGGCCGCCCCATAAGGGACCCCAAAATGTGGGGGGGGGAATCTTGGGCGGGGGGGTCCGTAACCCTATAGGGCCGCCCCATAGGGGACCCCAAAATGTGAGGGGGGGTCCATAGCCCTATAGGGCCGCCCCATAAGGGACCCCAAAATGTGGGGGGGGGAATCTTGGGCAGGGGGGGTCCGTAACCCTATAGGGCCGCCCCATAGGGGACCCCAAAATGTGAGGGAGGGTCTTGGACATGGGGGGGTCCATAACCCCATAGGGTCGTCCCATAGGGGACCCCATACACTGGGGGGGTCCGCAGCCCTATGGGGCCGCCCCTCCACCCCATAAAGGTCTCCATATGGGGGGGGAGGTCCACAACCCTATAAGACCCCCCCTCCTGAACCCATAGGGGTCCCCATATATTAGGGGGGGGGTCCACAGCCCTATAAGACCCCCCCACACCCCATAAAGGTCTCCATATGGGGGGGGGGGGGGCACAGCCCTATAAGACCCCCCCTATTCACCCCATAGGGGTCCCCATATATTAGGGGGGGGTCCTGAACCCTATAAGACCCCCCCCACACCCCATAAAAGTCTCCATATATTGAGGGGGGGGGTCCACAACCCTATAAGACCCCCCCACACCCCATAAAGGTCTCCATATGGGGGGGGGGAGGCCACAACCCTATAAGGCCCCCCCCGTTCACCCCATAGGTGTCCCCATGTATTGAGGGGGGGTCCCCAACCCTATAAGACCCCCCTCACACCCCATAGGTGTCCCCATATATTGAGGGGGGGGGTCCACAGCCCTATAAGGCCCCCCCCATTCACCCCATAGGCGTCCCCATGTATTGAGGGGGGATCCCCAACCCTATAAGACCCCCCCACATCCCATAGAGCTCTCCATATGGAGGGGGGGTCCCCAACCCTATAAGACCCCCCCACACCCCATAAAAGAGTCCATATGGGGGGGGGGGGTGAGTCCACAACCCCATAAGACCCCCCCCTCCTGACCCCCTTTCCCCCCCCCCATAACTTGTAGGGTCCGTCGGGTGAATCCGGCCCTATGGGAGAACGGGGTCATCCTGGCCCCCCCGGCCCCCCCGGGGAACAGGGGCTGTCCGGACCGGCAGGGAAGGAGGGAACCAAGGTGAGGGGGGGGGACACCTTTTTTTTTGGGGGGGGGGGGGGGTGACCCTATAAACCTTTTTTGGGGGTGACCTTATAACCCTTTTTTTTGGGGGGGGGGGTGACCCTATAAGCCTTTTGTTTGGGGGAGGGTGACCCTATAAGATTTCGGGGGGGGGGGGGGGTGACCCTATAAGATTTCTGGGGGGGGGTGACCCTATAAGCCTTTTTTTCTTGGGGGGAGGTGACCCTATAACCCTTTTTTTTTGGGGGGGGTGACCCTATAAGCCTTTTTTTCGGGGGGTGGGGGGGGAACCCTATAAGCCTTTTTGGGGGGGGGTTGACCCTATAACCCCTCTATGGGACCCCATAGATTTCTTTTGGGGGGGGGGGACACCCTATAACCCTTTATGAGGGGGGGGGGGGGCTGATCCTATAACCCTTTTTTTTGGGGGGGGGTGACCCTATAACCCCTCTATGGTACCCTATAGATTTTGGGGGGGGGGGAGGTGACCCTATAAACCCCCCAAGGGATTTTTTTTTGGGGGGGGGGGGGGGGGAGGGGTTCCTCCAAACGTTTTGGGGTTGTTGGCTGTGATTGGGGTTTTTTTTTGGGGGGGGGGGGGGGCGGATTTGGGGTTTTTCCTCTTCCCCACCCCCCCTTTTTCTCCCCCCATAGGGAGACCCCGGCCCCCCCGGCCCCCCCGGGAAGGACGGCCCTGCAGGACTGAGGGGATTTCCTGGAGAGCGGGGGCTGCCCGGAACTGCTGTCAGTGCTTCCGCCCCATTTCCTCCCCCATTTCCTCCCCCATTTCCTCCCCCATTTCCACCCCCCATTCCCGCCCCATTACCTCCCCCCATTCCCCTTTGCTTCCTTCCTCCTTTCTGCCCCATTTCCTCCTTATTTCCGCCCCATTTCCGCGCCGTTTCCACCCCAATTTCCTCCCCCATTTCTGCCCAATTTCCTCCCCATTTCCTCCATCATTTCCTCCACATTTCCACCCCATTTCCTCCCCCACTTTCTCCCATTTCCTCCCCCATTCCCGCCCCATTACCTCCCTCCATTCCCCTTTGCTTCCTTCCTCCTTTCTGCCCCATTTCCGCCCTATTTCCATCCCCATTTCTGCCCAATTTTCACCCCATTTCCTCCATCATTTCCTCCACATTTCCCCTCCATTTCCTCCCCATTTTCTCCCTCCTTTCCACTCCCATTTCCTCCCCCATTTCCACCCCATTACCTCCCTCCATTCCCCTTTGTTTCCTCCCTCCTTTCTGCCCCATTTCCTCCCCATTTGCTCCCCATTTGCTCCATAATTTCCACCCCACTTCCATCCTACTTCTGCCCCCATTTCTTCCTCATTTCTGCCCCATTTCCACCTCACTTCCTCGCTCATTTCCTCCCTCGTTTCCTCCTCCTTTCCGCCCCAATTTCCTCACCATTTGTTCCATCATTTCCTGACCACTTCCCCTCCATTTCCCCCCATCCTCCCCATTCCTTCCTTATTTCCTCCCCCACTTCCCCCCCTATTTCTCCCCATCCCTCCCATTTCCCCCTCATTTCCCCCCCCATTTCCCTCCATTTCCCTCCTCCCCCACTTCCCCCCACTTCCCCCCATTTCCCCCCCACTTCCTCCCCATTTCCCCCCATTTACCCCCCACTTATGGGTCCCCCCCCCATTTCCCCACAGGGCGGCGTTGGACTGAAAGGCAACGAGGGACCGCCGGGACCGCCGGGCCCTGCAGTGAGCTGCCCCATAGCCGCCCCATAGCCGCCCCATAGCCGCCCCATAGCCGCCCCATAGCTGCCCAATGGCTGCCCCATAACTGCCCCATACCACTCCATAACCCCCCATATCCCCCCATACCCCCCCAAATTCCCCCATATCCCCCCAAATCCCCCCATACCCCCCCCAATATCACCCCATAACCACCCCAAACCCCCATATCCCCCCACACCCCCCAAACTCCCCATATCCCCCCATATCCCCCCAAATTCTCCCATATCCCCCCATACCCCCCCATATCACCCCATAACCACCCCATAGCCCCATATCCCCCCATATCACCCCAAATCCCCCCAAATCCCCCCATATCCCCCCCATACCCCCCCAAATTCCCCCATATCCCCCCATATCACCCCATACCCCCCCCATATCACCCCATAACCACCCCATACCCCCATATCCCCCCATACCCCCCCAAATTCCCTCATATCCCCCCCATATCCCCCCATATCACCCCATAACCACCCCATATCACCCCATAACCACCCCATATCCACCCCGCACCCCCCACACCCCCCATATCCCCCCATATCCCCCCATACCCCCCCAAATTCCCCCATACCCCCCATATCCCCCCATATCCCCCCAAATCCCCCCCACACCCCCCACACCCTCCATACCCCCCCATATCACCCCACAACCACCCCATATCCACCCCACATCCCCCATACCCTCCCATATTCACCCCATATCCCCCCAAACCACCCCATAACCCCCCCATACCCCCCCACATCCCCCCACATCCCCCCATACCCCCCCAAATTCCCCCATATCCCCCCATATCCCCCCATACTCCCCCCATATTACCCCACACCCCCCATATCCCCCCATACCCCCCCAAATTCCCCCATATCCCCCCATATCCCCCCATACTCCCCCCATATCACCCCATAACCACCCCATATCCACCCCGCACCCCCCACACCCCCCATATCCCCCCATACTCCCCCCATATCACCCCATAACCACCCCAAACCCCCATATCCCCCCATATCCCCCCAAATTCCCCCATATCCCCCCCATATCCCCCCATATCACCCCATAACCACCCCATATCCACCCCACATCCCCCATACCCCTCCATATTCACCCCATACCCCCCCCAAATTCCCCCATAACCCCCCTGATCCCCCTGACCCCAAACCCCCCCCGCAGGGCTCCCCCGGTTCCCGCGGTTCCCCGGGCGCAGGCGGCGCCGTGGGACCCCCAGGTCGGCCCGGACCCCACGGCCCCCCGGGACCCGCGGGGGAGAAAGGAGTCCCCGTGAGTACGGCCCTACAAACACCCCATAGCTGCCCCAGAAATAACCTACAGCTACCCCATAAATCCCCCAGAGACACCCCATAGAAACCCCATAAATCCCCATAGATACCCCATAAATCCCCCATAACTCCTATAGGGTGAGAAAGGCTCTGTGGCCCCCATAACCCCATAACCACCCCATAACCCCATAACAACCCCATAACCCAATATAAAACTCCATAACCATCCCATACCCCTATAGGGTGAGAAGGGCTCTGTGGGGCCCCCATAACCCCATAACCACCCCATAACCCCATAACAACCCCATAACCACCCCATAACCCCATAACCCCATAACAACCCCATAACCCCATATAAAACCCCATAAGCACCCCATACCCCTATAGGGTGAGAAGGGCTCCGTGGGTCCCCATAACCCCATAACCCCATAAGCACCCCATAACCCCATAAGCACCCCATACCCCTATAGGGCGAGAAGGGCTCTGTGGGTCCCCCATAACCCCATAACCCCATAACCACCCCATAACCCCATAACCCCATAAGCACCCCATACCCCTATAGGGCGAGAAGGGCTCTGTGGGTCCCCCATAACCCCATAACCCCATAACCACCCCATAACCCCATAACCCCATAAGCACCCCATATCCCTATAGGGCGAGAAGGGCTCTGTGGGTCCCCCATAACCCCATAACCCCATAACCACCCCATAACCCCATAACCCCATAAGCACCCCATATCCCTATAGGGTGAGAAGGGCTCCGTGGGTCCCCATAACCCCATAACCCCATAACCACCCCATAACCCCATAAGCACCCCATATCCCTATAGGGTGAGAAGGGCTCTGTGGGGCTCCCATAACCCCATAAGCACCCCATAACCCCATATAAAGCCCCATAACCCCATAAGCACCCCATAAGCACTCCATACCCCTATAGGGTGAGAAGGGCTCCGTGGGTCCCCCATAACCCCATATAAAACCCCATAACCCCATATAAAACCCCATAACCCCATAACCACCCTATAACCCCTATAGGGTGAGAAGGGCTCCGTGGGGCCCCCATAACCCCATAAGCACCCCATAACCCCATATAAAACCCCATAACCCCATAAGCACCCCATACCCCTATAGGGTGAGAAGGGCTCCGTGGGTCCCCATAACCCCATAAGCACCCCATAACCCCATAAGCACCCCATAACCCCATAAGCACCCCATACCCCTATAGGGTGAGAAGGGCTCTGGGGGCCCCCATAACCCCATAACCCCATAAGCACCCCATAACCCCATATAAAACCCCATAACCCTATAGGGTGAGAAGGGCTCTGTGGGGCCCCCATAACCCCATAACCACCCCATAACCCCATAACCCCATAAGCACCCCATAAGCACCCCATATCCCTATAGGGTGAGAAGGGCTCTGTGGGGCTCCCATAACCCCATATAAAACCCCATAACCCCATAAGCACCCCATATCCCTATAGGGTGAGAAGGGCTCTGTGGGCCCCCATAACCCCATAAGCACCCCATAACCCCATATAAAACCCCATAGCCCCATAAGCACCCCATAAGCACTCCATACCCCTATAGGGTGAGAAGGGCTCTGTGGGCCCCCATAACCCCATAACCCCATAAGCACCCCATAACCCCATATAAAACCCCATAACCCCATAAGCACCCCATAAGCACTCCATACCCCTATAGGGTGAGAAGGGCTCTGTGGTTCCCCCATAACCCCATATAAAACCCCATAACCCCATAAGCACCCCATATCCCTATAGGGTGAGAAGGGCTCTGTGGGGTCCCCATAACCCCATAAGCACCCCATAACCCCATAAGCACCCCATATCCCTCTAGGGTGAGAAGGGCTCTGTGGGTCCCCATAATCCCATAACCCCATAAGCACCCCATAAGCACCCTATAACCCCTATAGGGTGAGAAGGGCTCCGTGGGTCCCCCATAACCCCATAACCCCATAACCACCCCATAACCCCATAAGCACCCCATAACCCCATATAAAACCCCATAACCCCATATAAAACCCCATATCCCTATAGGGTGAGAAGGGCTCCGTGGGTCCCCCATAACCCCATAACCCCATAAGCACCCCATAAGCACCCTATAACCCCTATAGGGTGAGAAGGGCTCCGTGGGTCCCCCCGGTCGCGACGGCTCTCAGGGCCCCGTGGGACTTCCGGGACCAGCCGGACCTCCAGGCGGCCCTGGGGACGACGGGGACAAGGTGAGGCTGCCCCACAAGTGTGGGGCTGACCCAGAAGTGTGGGGTGGGAGCCAGAAGTGTGGGGTGCCCCACAAGTGTGGGGTGCCCCACAAGTGGGGTCTGACCCCATAAGTGTGGAGTGGGACCCTTAAGTGTGGGGTGGGACCCAGAAGTGTGGGGCTGCCCCAGAAGTGGGTTCTGACCCATAAGTGTGGGGTGGGACCCATAAGTGGGGTCTGACTCCATAAGTGTGGGGTGGGAGCCGTAAGTGTGGGGTGCCCCATAAGTGGGGTCTGACCCATAAGTGTGGGGTGGGACCCATAAGTGGGGTCTGACTCCCATAAGTGTGGGGTGGGACCCAGAAGTGTGGGGTGCCCCATAAGTGGGGTCTGACCCATAAGTGTGGTGCTGCCCCATAAGTGTGGGGTGGGACCCATAAGTGTGGGGTGCCCCATAAGTGGGGTCTGACCCATAAGTGTGGTGCTGCCCCATAAGTGTGGGGTGGGACCCATAAGTGTGGGGTGCCCCATAAGTGGGGTCTGACCCATAAGTGTGGTGCTGCCCCATAAGTGTGGGGTGGGACCCATAAGTGTGGGGTGCCCCATAAGTGGGGTCTGACCCATAAGTGTGGTGCTGCCCCATAAGTGTGGGGTGGGACCCATAAGTGTGGGGTGCCCCATAAGTGGGGTCTGACCCATAAGTGTGGTGCTGCCCCATAAGTGTGGGGTGGGACCCAGAAGTGTGGGGTGCCCCATAAGTGGGGTCTGACCCATAAGTGTGGTGCTGCCCCATAAGTGTGGGGTGGGACCCATAAGTGTGGGGTGCCCCATAAGTGGGGTCTGACCCATAAGTGTGGGATGGGACCCATAAGTGTGGGGCTGCCCCATAAGTGTGGGGTGGGAGCCATAAATGTGGGGTGGGACCCATAAATGTGGGGTGCCCCATAAGTGTGGGGTGGGACCCATAAGTGTGGGGTGCCCCATAAGTGGGGTCTGACCCCATAAGTGTGGGCTGCCCCATAAGTGTGGGGTGGGACCCAGAAGTGTGGGGCTGCCCCATAAGTGGGGTCTGACCCCATAATTGTGGGGTGGGATCCATAAGTGTGGGGTGGGACCCATAAGTGTGGGGTGCCCCCATAAATGTGGGGTGGGACCCATAAGTGTGGGGTGCCCCATAAGTGGGGTCTGACCCCATAAGTGTGGGGTGGAAGCCATAAGTGTGGGGCTGCCCTGTAAGTGTGGGGTGGGACCTAGAAGTGTGGGGGCTGCCCCATAAGTGTGGGGTGGGATCCAGAAGTGTGGGGTGGGACCAGAAGTGTGGGGCTGCCCCATAAGTGTGGGGTGGGATCCAGAAGTGTGGGGTGGGACCCAGAAGTGTGGGGCTGCCCCATAAGTGTGGGGTGGGAGACCCATAAGTGTGGGGTGGGACCCAGAAGTATGGGGCTGCCCATAAGTGTGGGGTGGGAGTCATAAGTGTGGGGTGCCCCATAAGTGGGGTCTGACCCCATAAGTGTGGGCTGCCCCATAAGTGTGGGGTGGGACCCATAAGTGTGGGGGTGCCCCATAAGTGGGGTCTGACCCCATAAGTGTGGGGTGGAAGCCATAAGTGTGGGGCTGCCCTGTAAGTGTGGGGTGGGACCTAGAAGTGTGGGGCTGCCCCATAAGTGTGGGGTGGGATCCAGAAGTGTGGGGTGGGACCCAGAAGTGTGGGGCTGCCCCATAAGTGTGGGGTGGGAGACCCATAAGTGTGGGGTGGGACCCAGAAGTATGGGGCTGCCCCATAAGTGTGGGGTGGGAGACCCATAAGTGTGGGGTGGGAGCCATAAGTATGGGGCTGCCCCATAAGTGTGGGGCTGCCCCATAAGTGTGGGGTGGGATCCAGAAGTGTGGGGTGGGACCATAAGTGTGGGGTGGGACCCATAAGTGTGGGGTGGGACCCATAAATGTGGGGTGGGACCCATAAATGTGGGGCTGCCCCATAAGTGTGGGGTGGGAGCCATAAGTATGGGGCTGCCCCATAAGTGTGGGGTGGGATCCATAAGTGTGGGGTGAGACCCATAAGCATGGGGTGGGACACATAAGTGTGGGGCTGCCCCATAAGTGTGGGGTGGGAGCCATAAGGTGGGCTCTGACCCCATAAGTGTGGGGTGGGAGCCATAACTATGGGGTGCCCCATAAGTGTGGGGTGGGACCCAGAAGTGTGGGGCTGCCCCATAAGTGTGGGGCTGCCCATAGATTCCCCCCCATCCCTGTAGGGCGAAGGCGGTGAGCCGGGCCAGAAGGGAGCCAAGGCAGCAAAGGGGAACACGTGAGTCACCGTGCCCCATAGCCGCCCCATAGCTGCCCCATAGCTGCCCCATAGCTGCCCCATAGCCGCCCTATAGATGCCTCATAACTACCCCACAGCTGCCCCATAGCCGCCCCATAGCTGCCCCATAATTGCCCCATAGCCACCCCACAGCTGCCCCACAGGTGCCCCAAAACCGCCCCATAACTGCCCCATAGCTGCCCCATAGCCGCCCCACAGCTGCCCCACAACTGCCCCACAGCTGCCCACAACCCTGCCCCATAGCTGCCCCATAGCTGCCCCATAGCCGCACCATAGCCACCCCACAGCTGCCCCACAACCCTGCCCCATAACAGCCCCACAGCTGCCCCACAGCTGCCCCATAGATGCCCCACAACTGCCCCACAACTGCCCCATAACGGCCCCACAGCTGCCCCACAGCTGCCCCATAGCTGACCCATAGCTGCCCCCTAGTTGCCCCATAGCTGCCCCATAGCTGCCCCACAGCTGCCCCATAGCTGCCCCATAGCCGACCCCACAGCTGCCCCACAGCTGCCCCATAACGGCCCCACAGCTGCCCCACAGCTGCCCATAGCTGACCCATAGCTGCCCCCTAGTTGCCCCATAGCTGCCCCACAGCCGCCCCACAGCTGCCCCACAGCTGCCCCACAGCTGCCCCATAGCTGCCCCATAGCCACCCCATAGCCACCCCACAGCTGCCCCATAGCTGCCCCACAGCTGCCCTATAGCCCCCATAACGGCCCCATAGCATCCCATAACACCCTATAGAACCCTATAGTGTCCCCAATGACCCCCAAATGACCCCCAACTGACCCCACAATGACCCCAAATGACCCCCAAATGACCCCAGGTGACCCAATGACCCCCATGACCCCAAAATGACCCCGAAATGACCCAAATGACCCCAGAATGACCCCAATGACCCCAAAATGACCTCAATGACCCCAAAATGACCCTAAAATGACCCCAAAGAACTCCAGCTGACCCCAGGTGACCCCAATGAGCCCAAAATGACCTCAAAATGACCCTAAATGACCATAGGTGACCCAGTGACCCCCAAATGACCCCAAATGACCCCAAATGACCCCAAAATGACCACAGTGACCCCAAAATGACCTCAATGACCCTAAAATGACCCCCAAATGATCCCATAATGACCCCAAAATGACCCCAAATGACCCCAGATTACCCCAATGACCCCAAAATGACCCCAAAATGACCTCAATGACTCCAAATGACCCCCAAATGACCCCCATGACCCCAAAATGACCTCAAAATGACCCTCAAATGACCCCAGGTGACCCCCAAATGACCCCAATGACCCTAAAATGACCATTAAATGACCCCAAATGACCCCAGAATGACCCCAATGACCCCAAAATGAACCCAAATGACCCCAGGTGACCCCAAAATGACCCCAATGACCCCAAAATGAACCCAAATGACCCCAGGTGACCCCAATGACCCTAAAAGGACCCCATAATGACCCCCAATGACCCTAAAATGACCCAAAATGACCTCAAAATGACTCTAAAATGACCCCAAATGACCCAGGTGACCCCAGTGATCCCAATGACCCCCATGACCCCAAATGACCCCAAATGTCCCCCAGGTGACCCCCCTGACCCCCGTGACCCCAAAATGACCCTAAAATGACCCTAGGTGATCCCAATGACCCCAGATGACCCTAAATGACCCCTAAATGACCCCTAAATGACCCCAGATGACCCCAAATGACCCCAAATGACTATAGGTGACCCCAGATGATCCAATGACCCCAAAATGACCTCAAATGACCCTAAAATGACCCCATAATGACGCTAAAATGACCCCAGGTAACCCCAGGTGACCCCAATAACCCCATGACCCCAAAATGACCCTAAAATGGACCCCCAAATGCCCCCCAAATGACCCCAGGTGACCCCAGGTGACCCCAATGACCACCATGACCCCAAGATGATCCCAAAATGACCCTAAAATAACCCCAGGTGACCCCCCTGACCCCCCGTGACCCCAAAATGACCCTAAAATGACCCTAGGTGATCCCAATGACCCCAGATGACCCCAAATGACCCCAAAATGACCCCAAAATGACCCCAGGTGACCCCAAATGACCCCCAAATGACCCCCAAATGACCCCCAAATGACCCTAGGTGATCCCAATGACCCCAGATGACCCCAAATGACCCCCAAAATGACCCCCAAATGACCCCCAAATAACCCCCAAATGACCCCAGGTGACCCCAATGATCCCCATGACCCCAAGATGACCCCAAAATAACCCTAAATTCCCCCCCCCAGGGCCCCCCTGGCCCCCCTGGCCCCATGGGATCCCCTGGGCCAACCGGGAGCTGCGGTGAGTCCCTCATTAACGGCGGGGATTAATTAACTGCACTGGGGTTAATGAGTGAGGGTCATTAGCGGCCCCACTTCAGGGGGGGGGCGGTTATGGGGTTAATGGGGGCAGCGGGATTATGGGATTGTGGGATTAATGGGATTATGGGATTTATGGGATTATGGGATTATGGATTAATGGGATTAATGGGATTAATGGGAATAATGGGATTAGGGGATTTATGGGGTTAATGGGGTTAATGGGATGAATGGGATGAATGGGATTAAGGGATTATGGGATTAATGGGATTATGGGATTAATGGGATTAATGGTATTGTGGGATTATGGGATTAACGGGATTAATGGGATTAATGGGATCAGTGGATTGGGATTATGGGATCAATGGGATTATGGGAATAATGGGATCATTGGGATTGGGATTATGGATTAATGGGATTATGGAATTAAAGGGATTAGAGGATTAATGGAATTATGGGATTCATGGGATTGGGATTCGCGGATTGGGATTATGGGATTCATGGGATTCATGCAATTATGGGATTATGGGATTGGGATTAATGGGATTATGGGATTAATGGGATTAATGGTATTATGGGATTATGGATTAACGGGATTAATGGGATTAATGGGATCAGTGGATTGGGATTATGGGATCAATGGGATTATGGAATTAAAGGGATTAGAGGATTAATGGAATTATGGGATTCATGGATTGGGATTCGCGGATTGGTATTATGGGATTCATGGTATTCATGCAATTATGGGATTATGGGATTGGGATTAATGGGATTATGGGATTAATGGATTATGGGATTAATGGGATTGGGATTAATGGGATTAATGGGATTTATGGGATTATGGATTGATTAATGGATTAATGGGGTTAATGGGATCAATGGATTGGGATTATGGATTATGTGATTATGGATTTCTCCCCCATTCCCCCCAATTTCCTCCCCATTCCCCCCCATTTTCGCCCCCATTCCCTCCCCTTTAATCCCATTCTCCCTCATTTCATCACATTTCTCCCCCATTCCCTCATTTTCCCCATTTCCTCCCCCCATTTCCCCCCCATTTCCTCCCCCATTTCAACCCCCATTCCCCTCAATTTCCCCCCAATCCCCCCCGATTCCCCCCATTTACCCCATTTCCCCCATCCCCCTCCATTCCCCCCCCATTTCCCCCCCCACATTTTGCCCCCATTCCCCCCCCATTACCGCCCATTTACCCCATATTCCCCCATCCCCCCCATTCCCCCCCATTCCCCCCTATTTCCCCCCCATTTTCCCCCCCATTCCCCCCCACATTTTGCCCCCATTTACCCCAATTCCCCCCCACTTCCCCCCCCACTTCCCCCCCACTTTCCCCCCATTTTATCCCATTTCCCCCCCCATGCCCCCCCATTCACCCCCATTTCCCCCATTTCCCACCCCATCCCCCCCCATCCCCCCCCATTTCCCCCCTCATTTTCCCCCCCATTCCCCCCCATTTCCCTCCCATTCCCCCCCACTTACCCCCCATTTGCCCCATATTCCCCCATTTCCCCCCATTCCCCCCCATTTACCCCATTTCCTCCCCATCCCCCCCACTTCCCCCCACACTTCCCCACCCATTCCCCCCCCATTTCCCCCCCACTTTCCCCCCATTTTATCCCATTTCCCCCCCCATTCCCCCCCCATTCGCCCCCATTTCACCCCATTCCCCCTCATTTTCCCCATTTCCCCCCGATTTCCCCCCTGATTTCCCCCCCCCAATTTCCCCCCCAATTTCCCCCCCATTCCCCCCCCATTAACCCCATTTCCCCCCTTCCCCCCCATTTACCCCATTTCCCCCCCACTTCCCCCCCATTCCCCCCCCATTCCCCCCCCATTGCCCCCCATTCCCCCCCCCATTTCCCCCCCCATTTCCCCCCCATCCCCACCCCATTTCCCCCCTCATTTCCCCCCTCATTTCCCCCCTATTCCCCCCCATTTCCCCCACCACATTTTGCCCCCATTCCCCCCCCATTTACCCCCCATTTACCCCACACCTCCCCCAATTTCCCCCCATTCCCCTCATTCCCCCCCATTCCCTCCCATTTTCCCCCCATTCCCCCCCATTTCCCCAATTCCCCCTCATTTCCCCCCACTTCCCCCCCATTTTCCCCATTCCCCCCCACTTCCCCATTTTCCCCATTCCCCCCCATTTCCCCCATTTTCCCCATTCCCCCCCACTTCCCCATTTTCCCCCATTCCCCCCCATTTCCCCCCCACTTTCCCCCCATTTTATCCCATTTCCCTCCCCCATTCCCCCCCCATTCGCCCCCATTCCCCCCCCATTTCCCCCCTCATTTCCCCCCCCCATTCCCCCTCCATTTCTCCCCCCCCATTTCCCCCACTTCCCCCCCACTTCCCCCCCCTTTCCCCCCCCAGGGCGCAGACGGCGCTCCGGGTCCCCCGCGGCCCCCAGGGGTCACTTTGGAGCCAAAGGTGACGAAGGGACGCGCGGTTTTCACGGCCCCCCCCGGGCCCATAGGGCTGCAGGTGAGCCCCCCCCCCCCCCAATTAATTAACCCCCCCAATTAACCCCCCCCCAATTAACACCCCAATTAACACCCCCTCCAATTAACCCCCCCTCCAATTAATCCCCTCCAATTTAACCCCCCCTCCAATTAATCCCCTCCAATTTAACCCCTCCTCCAATTAAGCCCCCCAATTAGCCCCCCAATTAACACCCTCCAATTAACCCCCCTCAATTAATCCCCCCCCAATTAACCCCTCTCCAATTAACCTTCCCTAATTAACCTCCCCAATTAAACTCCCCCAATTAACCCTCCCCAATTAACCCTCCCCGATTAACCCCCCCCAATTTACCTCCCCTCCAATTTAATCCCCCAATTAACCCCCCCAATTAACCCCCCAATTAACACCCCCCAATTAACCGCCCCCAATTTAAGCCCCCCTCCAATTTAATCCCCCAATTAGCCCCCCCTAATTAACCCCCCCAATTAACCCCCCAATTTAACCCCCCCTCCAATTTAATCCCCGTCCAATTTAATCCCCCAATTTAAGCCCCCCAATTAACCCCCCCAATTTAACCCCCCCCTCCAATTTAACCCCCCCTCCAATTTAATCCCCCGTCCAATTTAATCCCCCAATTAACCCCCCCAATTAACCCCCCCCATTAACCCCCCGTCCAATTAGCCCCCCCAATTAACCCCCCCAATTAACCCCCCAATTAACCCCTCCCAATTAACCCCCCCAATTTAACCCCCCCCTCCAATTAAACCCCCCAATTAAGCCCCCAATTAACCCCCCTAATTAACCCCTCCTCCAATTAACCCCCCCAGTTAACCCCTCCCCAATTAACCCTCTCCAATTAACCCCTCCCAATTAACCCCCCCTCCAATTTAATCCCCCAATTAGCCCCCCCCAAATAGCCCCCCCTAATTACCCCCCCCAATTAAACCCCCCAATTAAACCCCCCAATTTAACCCCCCCCTCCAATTTAACCCCCCCCTCCAATTCAATCCCCCAATTAGCCCCTCAATTAACACCCCCCAATTGACCCCCCTCCAATTAATCCCCCTCCAATTAACCCCCCCCAATTAACCCCCCCAATTAACTCCCCCCAATTAACCCCCCCCAATTAACCCCCCCCAATTTAACCCCCCTCCATTTTAATCCCCCAATTAACCCCCCCAATTAACCCCCCCCAATTAACCCCCCCAATTTAACCCCCCCGATTAGACCCCTCCAATTAACCCCCCCAATTAAACCCCGCTCCAATTAAAACCCCCCAATTAAACCCCCCAATTAACCCTCCCCAATTAACCCCCCCAATTACCCCCCCCCAATTTAACCCCCTCCCCAATTAAACCCTCCCCAATTTAACCCCCCCTCCAATTTAACCCCCCAATTAACCCCACCCAATTAACTCCCCCAATTAACCCCCCCATTAACCCCCCGTCCAATTAGCCCCCCCAATTAAACCCCCCAATTAACCCCCCCCAATTAACCCCACCCAATTAACCCTAACCCCCCCCCAATTAACCCTCCTCAATTAACCCCCCCCAATTAAACACCCCAAATTAACCGCCCCCTCCAATTAATCCCCCATCCAATGAAGCCCCTTCAATTAAACCCCTTCCAATTAAACCCCCCCAATAATTAACCCCCCCGCCAATAATTAATACCCCCCCCCAATAATTAATAACCCCCCCCCCAATAATTATTACCTCCCCCCAATTAATTAATAACCCCCAATTAATTAACAACCCCCCCATTTAGGGTCAGCCCGGCCCCGCAGGTGAGAAGGGTGAGACAGGAGACGGCGGCCCTATGGTACGTGGACCCCCCCCCAAAATTTGCCCCCCCCCCCAAATGTGTGCCCCCCCCTCAAAATTTGCCCCCCCTCCAAAATTTGCCCCCCCCCCCCAAAATGTGCCCCCCCCTCAAAATGTGCCTCCCCCCCCCTTGATGACACCAGCCCCCCCCCCCTCAATGTCACCCACCTCCCCCCAGTGCTGTCACCCCCCCCCCCCAGTGTCACCAAACCCCCCCACGATGCCACCCCCCCTCACTGTCCCCCCCCCTTGGTGACACCAATCCCCCCCCCAGTGCCCCCCCCCCCAGTGTCACCAAACCCCCCCTCAGGGTCCCCCCCCTTGGTGACACCAACCCCCCCAATGTGTCCCGTCCCCCCCCCCTTGGTGACAACAAACCCCCTCCAAAGTTACCCCTCCCCCACGATGCCACCCCCCCCCCAGTGTCCCCCCCTCAGTGTCACCAACCCCCCCCAGTGTCACCCCCACCCCCAATGTCACCCCTCCTTGGTGACACCACCCCCCCCCAATGTCACCACCCCACCCCCAATGTCACCCCCCCCCCCCCTTGGTGACAACAACCCCCCCCCAATGTTACCCCCCCCCCACGATGCACACCCCTCAATGTCACCCCCCCCCTTGGTGACAGCAGCCCCCCCCAGTGTCACCTCACCCCCCCTCAATGCTGTCACCTCCCCCCCCATGGTGACAACAACCCCCCCACAAAGTTACCCCTCCCCCACGATGCCACCCCCCCCCCTTCAGTGTCCTCCCCCCCTTGGTGACAACAACCCCCCCCCCCAAAGTTACCCCCCCACGATGCCACCCCCCCCTCACTGTCCCCCCCCCTTGGTGACAACAACCCCCCCCAATGTGTCCCTCCCCCCCCTTGGTGACACCAGCCGCCCCCCCAGTGTCACCTCACCCCCCCAATGCTGTCACCCCCCCCCCCCCATGGTGCCACCCCCTCCCCCAATGTCACCCCCCCCTTGGTGACAACAACCCCCCCACAAAGTTACCCCTCCCCCACGATGCCACCCCCCCCCCCTCAGTGTCCCCCCCCCCTTTGGTGACACCAAACTCCCCCCAAAGTTACCCCCCCACGATGCCACCCCCCCCCCTCAGGGTCCCCCCTTGGTGACACCAGCCCCCCCCCAGCGTCACCAAACCCCCCCAGTGTGACCCCCCCCCTCCCTTGGTGCCACCCCCTCCTCCAATGTCACCCCCCCCCAGTGTGGACCCCCCCCCCCAGTGTCACCAACCCCCCCTCCCTTGTACCCCCCCTCCCCAATTTCCCCCCCCCAGTGTGACCCCCCCTCAATGTCACCAACCCCCCCCCCCAATGTCACCTCCCCCCCCTTATTGTCCCCCCCTCATTGTAACTTTTCTCTCCCCCCCACCCAGGCCCCCCCCGGACCCCCCGGACCCCGCGGTCCAGCCGGACCTTCAGGAGCGGATGTGAGTGACACCCCAAAATGACCCCAAAATGACCCCAAATGACAGCCCCAGAATGACCCCAGAATGACCCCAAATGGCCCCCGATCCCAAAATGACCCCAGATGACCCCACTGACCCCCAAATGACCCCAGAATGACCCCAGATGTCCCCCGATCCCAAAATGACCCCACATGACCCCACTGACCCCCAAATGACCCCAGAATGACCCCAGAATGACCCCAGATGTCCTCCTGACCCCAAAATGACCCCAGAATGACCCCCAAATGACCCCAGGATGACCCTAAATGTCCCCCCTACCCCATAGTGACCCCATAACTGCCCCCAATGTCCCCATAACTGCCCCCCCACCCCACAACCGCCCCCCAACCCCATAACTGCCCCCCATCACCCCATAACTGCCCTCCACTCCACATCAGCCCCCATCACCCCATAACTGCCCCCCACCCCATAACTGCACCCCATCACCCCATAACTGCCCCCCACCCCATAACTGCCCCCCCCACCCCACAACTGCCCCCCCACCCCATAACTGCCCCCCAACCCCATAACCGCCCCCATCACCCCATAACTGCCTCCCTATCACCCCATAACTGCCCTCCATCACCCCATATCTGCCCCCCCCACCCCATAACTACTCCCCCATCACCCCACAACTGCCCCCCCACCCCCATAACTGCCCCCATCACCCCATAACTGCCCCCCCACCCCATAACTACCCCCCATCACCCCATAAGCGTCCCCCCCCACCCCATAACTGCCCCCACCACCCCATAACTACCCCCCATCACCCCATAAGCGTCCCCCCCCACCCCATAAGTGCCCCCCCCCACCCCACATTTCTGCACCGCCCCCCAGGGCCCTCAGGGACCCCCAGGAGGAGTCGGAAACGTGGGGCCGCCGGGAGAGAAGGTGGGGATGGGTTGGTTAAGGGGGTTGGTTAAGGAGCGGTGGGTTGGTTAAGGGGGGGGCGGTTGGTTAAGGGGGGGGGGTTGGTTGAAGGGGGTTGGTTAAGTTGGGATGGGTGGTTAAGGGGGGGGCGGTTGGTTAAGGGGGGGGGGGTTGGTTGAAGGGGGTTGGTTAAGTTGGGATGGGTTGGTTAAGGGGGGGATTGGTTATGGGGTTGGGATGGGTTGGTTAAGGAAGGGGGGGTTGGTTAAGGGGGGGTGGGTTGGTTGAGGGGAGATGGGTTGGTTAAGGGGGGGTGGGTTGGTTGAAGGGGGTTGGTCAAGTTGGGGTGGGTTGGTTAAGGGGGGATGGGTTGGTTAAGGGAGGGGGGGTTAGTTGAGGGGAGATAGGTTGGTTATGAGGTTGGGATGGGTTGGT